>MVGT01000171.1:247104-296204 GCA_002174775.1 Macleaya cordata | reverse complement strand
AATTTGGTATTCATGTGTGATCTTGTTTTAAAGATCTTGAAAAATGCTTTCCAACGATATAAATTTTGTTCAAATCCGATTTATATTTTGAAAGTTATGGTCATTTTTATGTTAAAATTCATTAATTGGGATTTGCTAACGTGCACCGTCATTATTCAATAGATGGGTTTTTCGTCTTTTTACATCGCGCTAACGTGTGCCGAGGACTGTCCTTACATGAAAAAAAAAAAGCATGTCCTCTACTTCAATTTTTTTCCCATGCAAGGGCATCCTACTCATTTTCCGTTACTTTATTTTGTGGATCCGATTAATTTTAGATCCATTTTGGATCTACTCGTTTTGGATCCGAATTTTCGGATCCACCCAACGGGTACCCGCGGTTACTCGGTTCTGTATAAATATTATAATTTTTTAGTTTAATCTACTATTATATAACAAATTTTCAACTTTTTTTTAATTAAAAAAGAATATAAAAGAAACCAAGGACTATAATACAATAAATTTTGTGATAAACCTAATTTTATGATTGAATAGAGTACGAAAATACAAAATACAAATACTTTTTATATGAAAAAAAGGGAAAAAAATTTAAAAACGGGTATCGGGTACCGCGGGTACCCGCGGATCATAGCGGTACCGGATCCGGAACCACCAATTGAGGTTCCGGAAACGGAACCGGTAGGATCCGGAACCGCCTTCATATTAATGGGACCGGATCTGGAACCTTTAGGATCCGATCATGAACTGTCTCGTTGACACCCCTAGTTAAGGTAAGGGGAGATTTTATGGGCGCCTACCGAAAACTTGTTGGCAGGCCTCAGATGAGGGGCGCCCCGACTAAACTCGTTTGTTGTTGTAGGCAAAACAAGCCGAGATCTTTTCTTAAAACCTTGATTTTCACAATGAAGAAGAATTAGATAAAAAAAAACTTAAGTACGTTTTTTTGTTTTTATTTTATTTTAAAGTTTTATGTCAAAACACTTCTAAACACACTCATACCAGTTTTGGTGGAGGTTTTCCACCATTGCTTGTGTGTAGTGAGAATCAATTATGAAACGCCTATGGTACAACCAACCAGGTTTTATCCTTTCCTATCTTGAGCAAGGTTGAAATTAAAATAGAGTATAGATAAGGGTAGTTCTGGATCCACCCCCATTTAGTGTCTTTTGACCCCAATTTTAAATTTTAAAAATTGTTAAAACTGCCCTTATTTTATGGGCCTAATATATAGCAGTTCACCCCAAAAAAAAAACAAAAAACAAAAAACCGTAGGAATTTAAGTTTGTGTTAGATAAGGACTCCCTTTAGACTCCATATTCAAAATACAATCACCATATTAAATGAATACTATTCGGATCCTAGATTAGGAGCGTATGTTGTACCCTTTACTCCAATACTCTCCAGGTTTGCTCTTAGCAGCACACTTTGTTTTTATTTTTTTGGTTCTAGATTTAGTTTTATTTATTGTCCTGTTACAAATTCACTGTTCCTGCTTACCAGAATTTAGTTAAATTTGGAAGATTTTAGGGGTTTCTATTGGTTTCGTTGAAATTAGGGTTTCATAAGGAAATTTGGGATTTTTTCTCAATTGTTGCCTGCTTGAGGATTAGGGTTTGTGGGTTTTCTAGCATTTTTTCATTAATTGGTAGTTTTCCGACAATTTCGTTAGCTATTGACGAGGAATAAAGATACTCTAGGTTATCAATTTTTGAGGAAGAGTTTAATTAAGATTCATCAAGTTTCCAAGTTTATCTGTGAGGGTTTCAGTTGTTTAACATTCTGTACAAAACAAAGGGTTATTGGAGTTTTTAATTTAGTATTTTTCATTGATAGTTTTTGATAAGCTACTATCCGCTTGTTGACGTGTAACAATAGTAATGCAGCAAAGGACTCGCTGGAGAAAGAGGTTCAAATCTTGAAAACAAAAACGCACTGGAAGAAAGCTTATTCTTACTTATGTGATATGTATTTGTTAGTTTTTTTATGATAGTTTTATTTCTTTCTTGAAATAGGATATATAATAAATTTGTATTCATTAAAATTGCTAAGAGCATCTACAATAATGATACTTTTGAGTTAAAAATGCAAAAAAAATCTAATCCTGTTGGGGACTTGCAAAATGCAGAAGATTTATAATTACAAAAAAACTGTATTTTAATTTTTTTTATTCTAAAATTGTTTCTTATAGTTATTTTAAGTGTTGCTGGGACACTCTAATTTTGGTGTACATTTTGCGGATGAATTTAGTTATGACACATGTCAAGAAGGGTTTCATCATTATATATATAAATGTGTTCTAATCTATGGATCATACTTGACTCATTATTACAGGATCATCAAATTTTTTGTTTGTTTATTATTTATGTATGTTTTAACTTTTGAACTCATTGTGACTTTAAAAAACAGGATAATGGAAAAGTCAATACATTCCATCAAGTCCATAGATGAACAAGGTAATAGAGGGGCTTCTATCCTAGATGAAGATTCATGGTTGTATGAAGCAGTAGAAGGTGAAAAAGCATCGGGAGATCACAAATCTCCTCAAACCCCCAATGAAACGGTATGTAATTAATTTTTCTATTAACGAAAATTTTTAATTTCTACCTTAGTATTTAAGTTTATGTTCACCTTTTGTATAAATTAAAAACATATCATTCAGTTGTCTATTCATAAATTCATTTACATATCTTTAAAGGTTCCAAATTTTGTGAGGGATGATGAAGATATTCTTGGGCCGGATTCATTGTCCCTATTACAATGCTATGCAAGTGATAGTGATGACAAACATGAAAAACCATCTCTCGAAGAAGATATTTTAAACAATGAAAAAGATGGATGGGATTGTACTCATTATTTTGATACAGATAAGGTAATTCGCTTTTGTACTTGCCTTCTATTTTATGTCATTTCTCCATATAAATTCGTATGTAACAAAATCATGCTTTGACCACAGATTTTTTATTCACGTGAAGAACTCACCTCATGGTGCAAGGCTATTGGTAGGACAGCTGGGGTAGTAGTTGGCATAAAAAAATCAGATAGAAGAAAGGTCGGTCGTAGAGAAAGAGTCAGTTATTGGTGTGAGAGGGGTGGTGAATATAAGCAAAGGATAAAGAAGATAAATGATAAGCCTACTAAGAGCACAGGTACTAAAAAGTGTGGATGCCCTTTTCTGCTAAAAGGTGTGAAGCTTCCGGATGATGACCAGTGGAAGGTGGAAGTTGTATATGGGAAGCATAATCACCCTATAAAAACCGATATGAATTTTGAAGGTCATTCATATGTTGGCAGACTTACAAGAAGTGAAGAAAAAATTGTGGTTGAAATGAGCAAGTGTGGGGTTAAAGCACGAGAGATTCTTCGTGTGATCAAACAGAATGACCCAAAAAATGCTTCAACGATTAGAACTATTTACAATTACAAGTCAAAACACCGGATTAATGAATTGCATGGGATGACACAAATGCAACAATTTCTAAATGTTTTGAATGAGAATCAATATGTGGAGTTTCACAGACGAGGTAAAGACACCGATGAGTTGTTAGATATATTCTTTGCACATCCATATTCCACCCAACTCCTTAAATGCTTTCCCGAGGTGTTGCTACTCGATTCTACGTACATGACTAATAGGCATTCCTTACCTTTATTAGAAATTATTGGTGTCACTTCAACAGAAAGGACGTTTGTTGTCGCACATGCATATTTAAAACAGGAGAAGGAGGAAAATTTTCTTTGGGCATTACAATGTTTGCAAACCATTCTTCATCCTTCTACAAAACTTTCTGTTATTGTTACAGACAGGGACTTGGCACTGATGAATGCCATTGCTCAAACCTTTCCAGATGCTACACACTTATTGTGTAGGTGGCATATATCAAAGAACATTCAAGACCACTGTAAGCCTTACTTTGAGAAGGAACAACAATGGAAGATATTTATGCAATCATGGCAGAATTTAATTAAGTCTCCCACAGAAGAGACTTACATAGACTGCCTCGAGAAATTTCAGCATCAATATGAGAATTACGAAGAGATTCTCACTTACCTCAACGATGTTTGGTTGTCAAAATACAAGGAGCGATTCATTAATGCATGGACAAACAATGTTATGCATTTTGGTAATTTAACCAACAACAGAGCTGAGTCACAACATGCATCATTGAAGAGGTACTTGGGTTCATCGCAAGGGACTTTGAATAGTAATTTTTTGGTTGCTCATAATCTGCTTCTGACGCAACATGTTGCAGTTAGAGATTCATTTGCTAAGAGTTTAAATTCCTCAATGCATGCTCATCGTATATCTGATTTTAACAACTTAAGGGGGTTCATATCGCGTAGTGCATTAAATATTCTTTTGTTAGAGAAGAAGAAGGGTGAACAAGTAGGCATTGAAGTGGCAAAATGTGGTTGTGTGCTCAAACGTACCCATGGCATTCCTTGTGCTCATGAAGTTACACAATATAAACGTGAAGGGCGTGGCATCCCACTGACATCAATCCATCAAAGATGGAGACAACTTAGCGATGTTCCGATGAATATATCAAAGAGATCATTAGATTGCACGCGTGTAATTTCATTGGTAAGAAATAGGTTTGAAGATGCAACCGAAGAGCAACAATGTATGCTCTTAAGGGGTCTTTTGGAACTTGCTCAGCCTTCTACAACTAATATGGAACAACCTTCTACAAATGTGATTCGAAAGGGAAGACCATCTAATAAGAAAGCATCAAGTCAAGCAAAAAATAACACTAAGAGGGATCCATCTCCAGTTGGTAGTGCACATACGGGTAAAGAACAAACAACTCAGCAATCGAGTACTACTAGCAAGCGTCGAACCCGAGAACCGACTAAAAATATTGTATGCAAGCGAAGAAGGACAATTCTCCAATTGAAGGATTTAACTGAGGAGGAGTTGTTTGAAGAAGTTTTGGACCTATTTGATCCAAAAATAAAAGAGCATATCATTGAAAGATTAGAAAATGTTGCACCCGATGGCCATTGTGGATACAGATGTTGCGCAGAATTGTTAAATATGAGTAAGGATGATGGATGGAAGAATGTAAGGCAAGGTATGTTGGATGAACTTCGTGATCATAGAGATTTATATATGACACAATTGGGTGGTAGGAAAAACTATAAAAAAGTGGAGAGGGCACTTAATTATTTTATAAGCACATGTTCTAAAAAGTACTGGATGCAATTCCCTGAAATGGGATGCCTATTTGCCACGACTTTCAATTGTGTACTATGTGTTCTCGATCCAAAACAGTACACCACATATTTACCTTTGAGGATCGGTCCAATAAACGAGCCCAATATCATCTCAATTGTTCTCTATGATGACATTCACTTTTTGAAGGCATTTCTAAAACCCAATGCACCCATTCCAAAGGTTGTGCCAGGATGGGACCATCTTCGTTATCCAGATGCAAATGAGTGGAAAAATTATGTCTCTCATAAGTTTGCTGAGTGGGAAGCTCTTATCGGCTATCCACCAATATGACTCTCTTCAATCCAAAGTATGTAGTTCAATTTGCATGCAATTAATGTTTGACTTATTTTTAATTATAAGTAGCTTTTGCTTTAACAAATTCAAGCATTATAAATTATAAAATTTTATCCTACATATTCTTACTTCTTGTTTATATGTATGTAAATGCATTTTGTATGAGTAATGCGATGGCACAGAAGGTTTAACAAACAAGTGAGGTGGCGGATCTTAAACAAGATTCCAATAGTAGTAAAAGTAGAAGAGTAATGCAATTTGATCTCGCCACTTCACTTGTTTGCAATCCTTTCGTTAAAATTTTTCTACAAGTAGCATTGTCCATTATTTATTTATTTATTTTCGAATGCGATTATCTTTTTTGTATTACTTTACATGGAGAGAGAATTTTTTTTTAAAGAAAAGATAAGAATGTGTAAACTTTTTTTTTTTTGATATAATGTTATTCTAGTGCGTAAGATTCATTGGTGTAGTGAGAGAATATAGTCATTAAAATCTACAACTATTTTGATACAATCATTAGAGTTTTTAGGTTTTTATATATATTATATAGATGTACTATCATAAATAAGACCTACCTTGATGGCGGTTTTTTTGCGTTGTTTATGACGTTATTCTTTCGTCCATTAGTAGCGACCTTTCGTTCGTCTGTTGGTGATGATGTTTTTGGCGATTTCACTGTTCTTCTAACACGACCGTTATTGTGTGTGTGTGTGTGTATATATATATATATATTTTTAGAATCCCATTCCCCTTACCTGTAAAAACTTCAAATTTTTTTTTTGAGGGGAAGGAAAATTTTATTAAGATTCCAAATGAGAAGGCTTGTCTGCTAGCATAATTCTAGTAATACAAGAGGGAGCAAATCCCTGCCATAAAAAACAAGAACCAGAAAAAAAATAAAAATAAAAATAAAAGCATATGCTGCCAATTGATGGGATAAATATATTTACTTTTAGTTTTAAATATATATATATATAAAACGTTATATATATATAACGTTTTCCTTTAGTAAATGCTTTTTTTAGTAAATATATATATATATATATATGTATTTAAAATTAAAAATCAATTATATAAATCGATACAAAAAGTTTCCTTTAGTAAAGGTGATGTCTACTACAAAATAGATCCTTAAACCATATCAGAAGTTTATAAAGTCTATTTAAAGTGTGGGATGGAACAAAAAATTCCTTGTATATAATTTCCTTTGGGTTCTAAATATCAGAAAACATAATTAATAATTTGGTTGGCTTATGAAAAAAATTAAAATCAAAAGAATCAGGTTGGATGGTGAAGGTGGTGAGTCAACTCAGTTTTCTTTTTTGCCTTCTTTCCTTTTTTTTTTCAATTCTCGCTTTGGTTTTTTGAATCTGTTCTCTGTATTTTCTCTAACTTAATGTATCTCTTTAAAAAAAAGGCCTAAGAAATAATAAGAAAAAAAAATGAAACTATTTCATAAAATAATCAGGAAAAAATGAAACTACTCCATAAAATTATAAATCAACCCCTATTTAGATGTTGTTCACCCCATTAAAAAAATAAAAACAATAAAACTAAATCTACCCCGTAAAAAGATAAATCACCCCCAGTTTAAATGCAGTTCACCCCATCACTGGGGGGAACTGACACTAAACTGGGGTTGATCCAACATCAGCCTATAGATAATTGGATACTTAGAGGGACCCAAACCTCCAATTTAACACACAAGTGTTTAAGAATAGAAATCTCATCATCTTATTCATCACAAAGTGACACTTATACAGCTTACATCATACGACTTACAAACCAAGAAAATAGGAAAATCCCTTGGAACTAGGTGGACCGTTAAACAGCCTCACTGACTTCTTGGACTAATTCAACTAACTAAAGACTTATTCAAACTAACTAAAAAATAGGGAAACAAGTATAATAGAAAAAGACTTAAAAGATTTTTTTGAACCTTTGAACTCTAACATCTCCTCCCTCCTTAATTTGCACCTTTGTCCCTAAGGGTGATATCTAGAAACTGGTATTGTATGAATTCTTATTCTTCCCAAGTTGCTTTAGCAGGAGATAAGCCTTGCCAATGAATCAAAACTTCGTGTTTCTTCTTCCGGGTTCGCCGATCTAAAACAGCTTGAGGGGTTGGAATCATTTTTTCTTTGAATAATGACATTGTCTCCAACCTGTTGAGTATAGTGGGTACTTGGATACTATCAATAAGACACTATTTTATTAATAGTAAATAACTTACAAATGGTAGAGTACACAACTTACAACACTAAACTCTCAAACACTCAATACACCCTCACAAATACTTATTTGTACTAGCTAATTACTTCACTCACTTGCTAGCACTCATCACTCACTCACTTACTCATTCACTCACTTACTAACTTTGCTTACTTCACTTGCTTGGTTACAAAATGGAGACTAGCACCCTATTTATAGTAGTCCTAAGTAGGTTAAAAAAATATCTAGAAAGTAGACATCTAAAAATATCTAATAATAAAATATTATATAGTATAGAAATATCTAGATATTAAAAAGTGAGAAATATCTAGAGATAAAGATGAGAGAAGAATGGAGAAATTTCTAGAAAGAGAAGGGGGAAGAGAATTCTAGAGAAGAAAAGAGGATTCTAGAGACTTGTTAAAAGTTGGTGGTGACTTTCAACACTCCCCCTCAACACCGACTTTCTTAATCAGCTCAGTTCGTGAAGTCATTCCAAGTTCTGCTCGGAGTTCTTCGAACTTCGTAGTGTTGAGTCCTTTGGTGAATGTATCTGCGACTTGATCATCTGTCTTGATTGTTTTCATCTCTATCTCTCCTTGTAGTACTTTCTCTCTTATAAAGTGATAATGTATCTCAATATGTTTGGTCCTTGCATGGAACACTGGATTTTCGACCAAGCGAATAGCTGATTGATTGTCACAGTACAAAGGTACTGCATAATCTATTGTTTGATATAAATCTTTCATTAGTTGTCTCAACCATGTACTTTCTTGAGCTGCTGCTGCTGCTGCTGCCATGTATTCTGCTTCTGTAGTTGACAAAGATACGGTTGGTTGTCTTTTGCTACACCAAAAAACTGCTACTGAACCAAGATTAAACACATAGCCAGTGGTCGATCGTCGAGTATCATGATCACCAGCATAATCAGCATCGCAGTAGCCGACTAGTTTGATTGTGTTCCCCTTTCTTGTATAGAAGTCCTAAGTCGATTGTGCTCTTTACATACCTTAGTATTCGCCTTACTGCTTTTAGATGAGATTTCTTTGGCTTCTCCATATATCAACTTGCTACTCCAACTGCGTACGCAATATCAGGTCGTGTCAGGGTTAGGTAGATTAGACTACCTATTAACTGTCGGTACATGGTTGCATCGCCTAAGTCCTTTCCTTCATATGCACATAGCTTAGCATGAGGCTCCATAGGAGTGGAGATTGGTTTACACTCGAGCATCCCAAATCTCTGTAACAAGTCTTTTGCATATTTTTGCTGACACAAGAATATTCATTCCTTACTTCGTTCGACCTCGAGCCCAAGGAAGTGTTTCAATTCTCCAAGTTCCTTCATCTGAAAACGTACTGATAGGTTTTCTCTTGTCCTTTGGATCTCCTCTATATCATCTCATGTGATGATCAGATCATCTACATATACTAGCACTATTGCTAGTTTTTTATTTTGAACTTTGACGAATAGGCTCGAATCAGCAGGTGCAACAGAGTATCCACTGTGAACTAGGAACTCTGCAATCTTACCGTACCAAGCTCGTGGGGCTTGCTTCAATCCGTACAATGCCTTCTTTAATTTGCAAACATAGTCTGGATGGGTTTTGCTTTCAAATCCCTTTGGTTGCTCCATGTAAATTTCTTTGTATAGTTCTCCGTGCAGGAAAGCATTTTTAACGTCCATCTGCCACAGCTTCCATGACTTATTTGCTACAAGTGCTATCAAAACTTGTAACGTTGTACTCTTTGATATTGGACTGATTGTCTCATCATAGTCCAATCCATACTGTTGTGAAAATCCTCGTGCCACCAATCGAGCCTTATATCTGTCTACTGATCCATCAGGACTGTTGGTTCATTTACAACTTCCTCGGCTAATGCAGCATTAACATACTTCGGATTAGGTTTTCATTGTCTGGTTGACCTTCGAAGTTGTGATTCTACTTCTTCTTCTTGATGATGTTCTTCATCTTCTTTTGTAGTACTATTGTGCACTCCTGTGTTCCATGGATTTTGTGCTCTTGGTGGGTTGGGTTCTGGATTTTTTTCACCTGTTGAAGGGATTTGTTCATTAGGTTGTTCTTCTTCTTGTATTTCTTCCCTCATTTTTTCTTGTAATTTATCTTCTAAATCTTTAGAGTCCAGAAGCACTACTTCTTGCGGCGACCACCAAGATGATGCCTCATCAAACACCACATTCGTTGATGTGTAGCAACGACCAGTTGTAGTATTACAACATTTCCATCCTTTTCTTTCACTGTCATATCCTACGAATATGCAATACATTGCCTTTTTGTCGAATTTGCTCCGTAGGTGATCAGGCACAAACACATAGCACACACAACCGAAAACTAGGAAGTGACTTATTGTGGGTTTGGTGTTCCACAATTTTTGAAATGGTGAAACAAACCCTAATCTTGCCTGTGGTAGCCTGTTTATAACGTGTGCTACCGTCGTCATACACTCAGCCCAAAATCGGCTAGGCACGTTTTTAGCATGTAGCATGCTTCGACATATCTCTGCAAGATGCCTATTTTTCCTTTCTGCCACACCGTTTTATTGTGGAGTGCCGGAACAAGTTAATTGTCGCCTTATATTACATTCTCTGAGGTAGTCAGAGAATTCATTTGATGTATACTCTCCACCATTATCTGTGCGTAAGCATCCAATCTTCTTTCCTATTTCACTTTCAACCTTTTCTCAAAATTTCTTGAATATGCTGAGGACTTCTGACTTTTGTTTTAGGAAGTATACCCATACGTACCTCGAGAAGTCATCAATGAAGGTCACCATATATTGCATTCCACTGATTGATGCTTGCTTTACTCGTCCAAACACATCTGAATAGATGAGCTCTAGAGGTTCTTTAGCTCTGAACTTCGACTCTTTGTACGGTAGTTGATGTGCCTTCCCATATTGGCACCCTGCACAAATGGTCTCACCTCGAATATCAAGTTGAGGAAGACCTTGTAGCATAGACTTTTCCATCATTATCTTCATCTTGTGATAGCTTACATGGCCCAACCGTGCATGTCATAGATCTGCAGTCTCATTCTTCCGTGTCTTATCTACGCATGCTAATTCTGCTGACATTACGTAGATAGAGTCTAACCGCCGTCCTTTCATTATTGGTGTACCTGAAGGTTTAAGATTTTGGTATACTTTAACATCTTCAGGGTCGAACACCACGTAGTTGCCTGATGCTGTCAGTTGGGATACTGATAGCAAATTTTTTCTCATCCCTGGCACGTGGTAAACATTTTGTAGTTGAACTTAATGTGGACTGAAGCACGGTACAATTACTGAATTACCAATGTGTGTGATCGGTAATTTTGAGTTGTTGGCGGTTACCACTACTCGATCTCCTTTGTACTCGTACATGCTAGATAGCTTCTCTTTATCGTCGGTCATGTGGCTGGAGAATCCTGAATCGACGATCCAATCTTCACTATAGTTCACCACTCCTGGATTAGATACTGCAGCGAGTGCTGATTCTTCTTCTTTCATGTCAATGTCTACTTCTTCTTCAGTGTAATCGAGCTCTGTTACTGTAAAAGATGCTTGAAAGTCCCACTCTTCTTCACTACTATCTTGATGAGCTTTGGATGTCACCAAGTTTCCTTCAGCAGACTTTTTCTTTGACCAGCAATCTCTTGTAAAGTGACCCTTCTTGCCGCAGTTGAAGCATTCATTATTTCGACGCCTATCTCCTCTGGACAGCTCATATCTCTCTTTGTTAGGTTGAGCTCCCCCTATTCTAGAGCTCCTCTCTTGTGGCTTCCATGCTCTACCTCCATCATTTTTTATTTTTACGAAATTCTTCCCTCTATATTTTTCTTTACTCTTATTGTTGAAGAGTGCATCCTCTTCATTCTTTAAAGTGACCCCAGCAATTTGTTTTGCTAAACTCTCTTGGTTAGCTAATATATTTTCTAGCTCTAAGAGAGAAGGTTGGGTTTGCCAACCTTGGACCGCAGTGATAAAAGATTTATATTCAGGCCTTAAACCATGAACTATTAATCTTCTCATCCTTGTCTCAGTAATTTTATTTTCAGGGTCTAAAAGTGAAATTTCACGGGACAAATTTTTTATTTTCATAAAATACTGACTAACTGACATACCTTCTTATTTAGAGCTGATCAACTCACTTACTAATAGTTGGAGGCGAGCATCGTTGGTTTTTACAAAGAGAGAGGCAAAGGCATCCCATGCCGCTTTGGGTGTTTCAGCATCCTCGATGTGCTCTAACAACTCATCCTCTATGGTTGTTTTGAGCACATACATGGCCTTCCCCGCTTTGATCCGCCACTTCCTAAGTGCTTCGGCATTTTCATTTGGAGGTGGTGTAGTATCACTACCACCAACAACCTCCCACAAATCTTGTCCTTCCAAATAGGACCTGATACGGGTTTGCCAATTTTTGTAGTTGTTGTTGTTGAGCTTTGTGAGTCCTCCAGTTGTACTCCCAAGATCCGCCATCGTGATTGGTCCCTGACCAGATAGCTTCACAATCCCAGACTGTACGCGATCACGATCTTCCTAGTAGCGCCACAAAAGAACGATCCCGGATCGTCCCGCTCTGATACCAAATTGTTGAGTATGGTGGGCACTTGGATACTATCAAGAAGATACTATTTTATTAATAGTAAATAACGTACAAATGGTGGAGTACACAACTTACAACACTACACTCTCAAACACTCAATACACCCTCATAAATACTTATTTGTACTAGCTAATTACTTCACTCACTTGTTAGCACTCATCATTCACTCACTTACTCATTCACTCACTCACTAACTTTGCTCACTTCACTTTCTTGGTTACAAAATGGAGACTAGCACCTTATTTATAGTAGTCCTAAGTAGGTTAGAGAAATATCTAGAAAGTAGACATCTAAAAATATCTAATAATAAAATATTATATAGTAGAGAAATATCTAGATATTAAAAAGTGAGAAATATCTAGAGATAAAGATGAGAGAAGAGTGGAGAAATTTCTAGAGAGAGAAGGGGGAAGAGAATTCTAGAGAAGAAAAGAGGATTCTAGAGACTTGTTAAAAGTTGGTGGTGACTTTCAACACAACCTTCTTCGTAAGGAGAGATACATGAAACACTAGGTGAATACGCGAACTGGCTGGCAATTCTAGCTTGTAACCACAACCCCAATATGTTGTAACACCTTAAAAGGACCATAATATTTTGCTGACAACTTAAAATTCTTCTTCATAGACACAAAAAGTTGCCTATACAGTTGTAGTTTTAAGTACACTATATCTCCCACATAAACTCTCTCTTTGTATGTTTGGAATCATAAATTTTCTTCATCCTTGCTTGGGCTTCTTTAATCTTACCCTTGATTTATTTAATTAATGAATCTCTCTCCATTAATTCTCGCTAAACAGCAGCAACCTTAGTTGTTCCTGGAATGTAAGTTAAGATGGAAGGAGGGGATCGTCCATATACTACCTCAAATGGTGTGCATCCAATTGCTGAGTGCCAGCTAGTATTATAACAAAACTCTGCCCATGTTAACCATTTGAACCAGTTTTTTGGTTGAGAACTCGTAAAGCACCTAAGGTACATCTCTAATGTGCGATCAACGACCTCACTTTGACCATCTGTTTGAGGATGATAGGCAAAACTGAAGTTGAAATCTGTGCCATTTAGCTAAAATAACTCTCTCCAAAATACACTTGTGAAAGTTGGGTCTCTATCACATACAATCGATCGAGGCATCCCATGTAATCGAAAAATATTATCAAAGAAGTCTTGAGCGACTCCAGCAGCAGTATATGGATGAGTAATTGCAGTAAAATGAGCATACTTTGATAGCCTATCTACTACAACAAAGATAGTAGATTTACCGTTGGAGGGTGGCAATCCAACGATGAAATCCATGGCTATATCTTCCCATATTTGACACGGTACAGGGAGTGGTTTTAGCAGGCCTGCTGGTGCAAGGTGCTCTACCTTGTGTCGTTGACAAATATCACAGCCCTTAATAAAATCTTTAATTTTCTTCCTGATTCTAGTCCAATAGAAGTTGGATCTGATCCGATGAAATGTTTTGAGAAAACCTTCATGTGTACTGCCGTGGAATTGAGTGTCTTCTAAGAAAGGTGAATCAGCTGCCTGCTAGATATAACTTATTATTCTTAAAAAATAAGAGATCATCTTTCAACTCCCATGGACCCACGACCTCACCTTCTTTGACTAAACTTACCAAACGCTGGAGAATTGGGTTGGATTGTGTTTCTTCCTTGATTACTTCAACCCAGTTAGGTAATATCACCACTGCCTTCTTCTCTCCAAGAGAGAGCATCAGCAACAGTGTTTTCCTTCCCTTTCTTATATTCAATGACAAAATCGAACCCCATTAATTTATAAAGCCATCGTTGTTGAGCAGTAGTTGTAATTTTCTGGGCCCAAAGATGCTTGAGGCTTTGGTGGTCGGTTTGTACAATGAATTGTCTTCCCAATAAGTAAGGCTGCCATTTTTTAACTGCTAGAACAAGGGCCAAAATTTCCTTCTCATATGTTGATAGCAGCAAATGCTTCCCTTGTAGTGCATGGCTATAAAAACCAATTGGTATGTCCTGCATTAACACAGCTCCAACACCTGATCCAGAGGCATCACATTCAACAATGAAGCTTTTGGTAAAGTCTGGTAAGGCTAAAACTGGTGCACAAGTCATCGACTTCTTGAGTTTCTCAAATGCATCTTCAGCTTGTTGACTCCATTTAAAGGAATCCTTCTTTAACATTTTTGTGAGAGGTCCAGCTATCTTACCATAATTCTGGATAAATTTACGGTAGTAGCTAGTTAACCTTAAAAACCCTCGCAAAGCTTTAGGTGTTTAAGGTTTAGGCCATCATAACATTGCTTTAATTTTTTCCGGATTCACAGCCACCCCTGCATTTGAGATTATATGGCATAGGTACTGAACTTCCCTTTAGCCAAACTGACATTTTTCTAGTTTAACATACAATTGGTGAGATTTTAGAATTGGAAATACAATCTCTAAATGTCTCAAATGCTCCCCCCATAATTTACTGTATATTAAAATATCATCAAAAAAGACTAAAATGAATTTTCTCAAATGAATCTTAAATACCTCGTTCATGAGAGCTTGGAAGGTCGATGGTGCATTTGTAAGGCCAAAAGGCATTACCAAAAATTCGTAGTGACCTTGGTGAGTACGAAAAGCAGTCTTTTCTATGTCATTTGGGTTCATTCGTACTTGATGATAACCAAAACGCAGATCAAACTTTGAAAAGAATTGTGCTCCATTTAATTCATCCAAGAGCTCATCGATCACCGGAATTGGGAACTTACCTTTAATGGTAATCTGATTCAAAGCTCTGTAGTCGATAGACATTCGCCAGGACCCATCATGTTTCTTTACTAAAATGACTGGAGAAGAGTAAGGACTGTTGCTTAAACGAATTACCATCGAAGAAAGCATTTCAGCCACCAATTTTTCTATTTCCGTTTTTTGGAAATGTGGATAACGATAAGGCTTAATAGAAATAGGCCCTTGGCTGATCAACAATAGAATTCTATGATCTTGCTCACGTTTTAGGGGAAGACCTTTGGGTTCAGCTAGTACCTCACGATGTTTGTCAATGATTTTTTGCACCTGCTCATCAACATGGGGTTTGCTTGGTTGTACGGATGAAACATTTATTGAGTACAATTGAAGCAAGGCTTCCTCCTTCTTTCTTGCTATTTGTTGCAGTTGAGAACTGTTGATGATTTTATTATCTGGGACTGATAGGCCTTGCAATGCTACCCCTTTTCCACCGTATTAATCTTCATTTGCGATTTAGAAAAATCTAAAATAATAGGTCCAAATTGTTGGGGTTTATGCCCTAAAACAATTTAAATTGACAACATTGATAAATTATATTTATTAATGAGCATGATATTATATTATTACTTTATTCATATGATAGATTAAGTGTTGTTCACAAGATGATGTTGTAAGTAAATTATTTGTATGAAGTGTTCATACATGGAGAGATGTAATTTACTGGTTCCTCATATTCTTGTATAGTTCATAGTCAGTGATGAATCTGAACAATTCATATGATAAGACTATAACACACTAGACTTCTATATTATAGGGTGATGTATCTTCATCACCAGAGTGGCGACTCTAAGTCAGTGTGTTGGTGTATTAGGAATACACTGAACAGGTCAGACATAATACTTTTTATGTTATTGTCAGCACATAAAAAGATTATGTAAAACTTGATGATTGCAAATGTCCTAAATCCTGAGAGCAGAGTATACCCTACAAGTTAGTTTCTACTCACTTTAATCTACCAAACAGTGAGTTCAGACAACGCAAAAGTGATCCAATATTCTGGGTAGGTTGCGTGGTCGAAATCACTTAGTGAGATTACTTTGTGTCAATAAGGAATCCACACCAAAATAATATTCCCTTGAGAGCCTAATCAATAGTATTAATTATTCAAGACTGCGCAGTGATCTTATAAAATGTTTATTAGATTATTAGAATAATTATAATGGTCTGATATGGCAGGCAAGGACTAAGATGTAATTATCCAAAAGGTTCTAAGATTAATAGTTAATGTTATCTTGGTATATATTACGAATATCAGTTAAGTGGAGGGACTATTTGTGGGTATTAGTGAATGAAAGGCTTCTGAATAATATTTATTTACTTGAGAGTATTCAATTGCAGTTATTTAGTGGACCTAACTGCAATTAGATTTATTATTTGAGAATTATATGAGATATATGGACCTCCAAGTAATAAATCAAAAGCTTAAGTAAAGTGGGGCCCATATGGACCTAACTTGGAGCTAAAGATATAGGAATAGAGTCTTTCTCTATAAATAGAGATAGGGTTCATAAGATAGCCCACCCTAACTTGTGTATCTAAAACTCTCTCCCAATTTAGAATTCAAGTTATGACCTTTATTGGTTTAGAAACCCAAAATTCGTAGTATATTTCTGTCAGGATTTAAAATCGAGTTTTGAGATACTTCAGAGCAGAATTGGAGATTTGATATTTCACGCAAAGTTGTAGAAAATTCGATTTCCTACATCATATAGGCGAATCGGATCAACTGTTAGAGAGTTATGACCGAAATACAATTGTTGTATCTTTTCGGATTTTCGACGACTAATCTAGATTATGGGAGGAAGATCTAGGATTACATGCAAGCGTTTAAACGGTATGTATCTGATCTTCAAGTTAATTTTTTTAATTCATGCATCCTCATGTGATCCTGTGAAGGGAAAATAGTTATTTTATTCTGCTGCACAATTTAATCTAGACCCTATTTTCCCCAACACCAATGTGCTCAACCATTGGGTCCCTAAAACCACATCATAGCCTTCAAGTGGTAAAAGATAAAAATCAACAAACACAGGAACCCCTTAGTAAATTTAATTTGGTATGAGCACATTTACCTGGGCTAATTAATTTCTCACCTCAGGCTACCATCACCTCCAATCGACCACTTGGGATGGGCTGCAATCCAACCTTTTTGGCTAATTTTTCACTCTCAAAGTTGTGAGTGCTTCCGAGTCAATAAGCACCGTGACAGATTTTTGGGCGATACTCCCTTTTACTTGCATTGTTTCAGGTGCTCTAACTCCTGTAATTGCGTGTAAAAAGATCTCAGGTACCTCATCAATTTGTTCATCGACACCATCTTCAATCTCCATATCCACATCATCATCGCTACCGTCAAGGCAAGCTTAGATCATAAACAACTTCCTGCATCGATGTCCTGGACCGAATTTCTCATTGTACCTGAAACAAAGTCCTCTTCTTCTTCGTTCATTTAACTCCTCTGTGGTCATTCTTTTCACTGGTACAGTAGCTGGACTGGAGGCAGCTACAGTACGGGTTTGAGGACTAACCCTTGAAGCAGTTAAGTTTATTTTTCGATGGGAGAGATCTTTGGCTTCGAATAAACACGCCAACCCAATTGCTAACGACAACGCAGTGGGTCTGTTGGCCTACATATCAGTACGAATTGAATCACCAAGTCCACTAACGAAACAACTTACCTGTTGCGCTTGTGGTAATGGCCCTGCCTTGGCCATCAACTTCTCAAATTTCGTCTGATATTCTTGCACAGTTCCAGTTTGCTGCAATTTAGTAAGTTCCCCAAAAAAATCAAGATATTCGTTAGGACCATACCGAGCATGAAGCCCGTCTTTAAATTCTGCCCAAGAAATAAAAATCATTTCTTGTTTTAGCAACTGGTACCAAAGTTGTGCATCGCCTTCAAGGTGAAATGATGCTAAGGAAACGCGATTAGCCGCTGATATCTCATGAATTTGAAAGAACTGTTCCGCCCTACAAATCCAACTGGTTAGATTTTCTTCGCCATTAAAGCGAGGAAAATCCAATTTAACGGGTTTGTGTGTGTAGTTACTGAAGGAAGTATCTTTCTGGTTTCCGCCATTCCCGTTACCATGTCCTCCGAAAGTTTGCCTAGGAGCAGCTGAATGTTCTGCACTTTCGTTAGCACGTTACTCTACTAATTGTTCAAAGCAAATGTTGAGTTTGTCGCACATCTCTGTTAGTTTCTTCATGATGTCTGCCTGACCGGAGGCGAGCGACTCCATCGTATTTTCTGTATGATCTTCGTGGTGAGCCATTGCCGAGCTCTGATACCAAGTTGGTACAACCAACCAGGTTTTACCCTTTCCTATCTTGAGCAAGGTTGAAATTAAAACAAAATATAGATAATTGGATACTTCGAGGGACCCAAACCTCCAATTTAACACAAGTGTTTAAGGATAGAAATCTCATCATCTTATTCATCACAAAGTGAGACTTATACAGCTTACATCATATGGCTTACAAACCAAGAAAATAGGAAAATCCCTTGGAACTAGGTGGACCGTTAAACAACCTCACTGACTTCTTGGACTAATTCAACTAGCTAAAGACTTATTCAAACTAACTAAAAAACAGGGAAACAAGTATAATAGAAAAAGACTTAAAAGAGTCTTTTGAACCTTTGAACTGTAACAGCCTATTATCTCTGTCTAATTTGGTCGCCCGACATTGTTTTAGAGTATGGACTTTGATCAAAAATTTTCAAAACTGTAATTCAGCCAGAACTAGCCGAATTAAACTTGCTAATTAACTCGACAAAAACCAACCGAGTTATATATATATATATATCTATACTAATATATTAAGCCAATTATTTTTTTTGAGGCTTTTTACATATGTTATCCTTGAAAAAATTAATTTTGTCAAAGTTTGAGTTGATCTTTTAAGGGCATGGTAGTCATTATTTGCCCTTGGAAAAATCTACCTTGGAGGGCATTTCAGTCTTTTCACTTACTTTCTCTCATCTCATCCACGATACTCTCTCAATCTCCATATCCTCCACGATTTTCTCTCCAAAAAACTAAATCTCCACATCCTAAAGAAACCGTTTCTATGTATGTTTGTTATCCCACGATTTTCTCCCATGAATTTCTCTTCCCTAAAATCTCTCACACAACCTTTTTAAATCGTAAAGAAATAGATCTCCATCTTCTACTCCGACTCTGTAAAGAACAAAAAATTCGATACCGATCCCCTTTTTAGATGAATGTTGTTTTGACACTTTTTTTAGTCATTCTTACTCATTTGATGTTTAATTCGTATGGTTTTTTTTTTCTCTGTCTTCAGTCACTATGGACTTTTATAAGTTTTTTTATAAGATTACTAACTTTTTATTTTTATTCTTACCAGGTTGAAGACGATGGCAAATTGACTCATAGTTCTAATACTATAGATGAACTCAAAGTTGTGGTATGCAAAGTTTTCTTTATCGTTTTATTCTTTCTAAGGAATTTATCAATATTTGTTTTCCCCTGAAAAAAATATTAATATTTGTTTAATTTTTATCTTTGTAATATTTATGTTTTTTTTAGATTTAATTGATTTTTTTTGTATTTCTCTTTTGTTGGATTGAATCTAATTCAATTTGAGAAACAAATCAAGAAGAGGTTGATACAAATTATATAATTCACATACGTAGAGATAATGTATTTTTGATGATTGATTTGTATACAATGTTTATTTCTGAATTGATATGTATAATATGAATATAATTTTAATGGTGCTACATGTATTTTTTATTCTTTATTAGTGTATGGAATATTATTAAGGTGTGGAATACGTGCAACGCACGTGCATGAGGCTTGTATATATAATTAGAATTAAAATTTCCCTAAAGTAATAATGCCAATAATAAAGGGCATTAATTTTGGGCTTTTTTGAGACGAAACCCAATCGTGGTTATATATTTGGAAAAGAGAGGTGTTATTATGTCCCATCGAATCCCCACATTTTAGAAAATAATGTTCTTATCATTATGTATATCATAGTATCCTAAAATAGAATGGATTGATTTTTGAATATTATGATATGCAAAGGAATGAGTACATCCTCTTAAAAAATTAGCTTGTAAAGCATCTCAACGTGGGTAGTCAAGGAATTCAAGTATTTGAAATAAGTCTTTATCTGCAATTTGAAAATGAAAAATGAGGTTGTTGGTTTTTCAGTATTTTATGAGCACACTTATGAATGTTTAAGGTTGTTTTAGTTGCACTTGAATTTCATGGAATTGAGTTAGTTTCGAAAAAACTACACAAATTCAATTGTTTGTTTGTAATTCGACTTCTACAGAACTAGATCCACTTAAAAACTTGACAAATAATTAGTTTTCAACGTAATGAACGTATTTCTGTGAACACATTCTTTGCAGTCAAACACAGCCTAAGAGAAAATTACTAACAAGGTGACGTTCGGATGTTAAAAGGGCTGCCAAACACACCAGTAATTCATGTTTGCAAGGATTGTTGCATCCAAGTCTCAGTCACTCTCATTCTCTCTCTATACCACATCACAGTATAACACCACCACCGTTGCACCACCACTAGTCTAGTGTAGAAAGCCGACCACGGAGCACGGGAGCACCCTGAGCTGCGAGCAGGAACGCTGTATCTCTCTCTTTCTCTCACTAGGGTTTGAAATTTAAAGTATGCCCTCTTTAGTATCAACGACTATGATTATTTCAAATACATTGATGGTGATTATCTGAAAGAGTTTTATATGACATTACCCCTAGTGATTTTCATGCTTTTTGGTGCCTTAGAATACCAAAAAAAAAAAAGGAAGGTTAAACAGAAATTAGGTTATGCATTCAATTGTTACGGAATTGTAGCATTCCATCCCTTCTCCCATCCTCTCTCTCTCTCTCCCTCTAACATATTTGTTTATAACTCTCCTATATTTTCTATACTATAAGGAGATTATACCCATAAATACCATAAGCAATAATATATATGCATATATATGTGGTATCAACAAGGTTATGAAATCTAATGGTACACCATTGGATTTAGAGATAACGAATAAGGTAGGTGGATATGTGGAACTTCCCTCTATTATAACTAAAATTTATTTTATGTATTGTTATGAAAATACATGGAGATGAATTATTTGTATTATTTACAAATTAAATATGTATTTTGTTAAATGTTATCACTATTTATTTTTAAGTGATAAAAATTGATTTAGATTAGTGATATATCTAAAAAAGATTATGTAAACATTAATCAAATGGGTAGGAAAAGGGAGATCCCCTTAGACCGTTGTTTCCATTTGAGGAAACCGTCGACTGTTGTTTATGCCTGAGGAAGCGGTTGTTACCCGATTTAATGTAAGATAAAATATTAAATGGTTGGAAAATAAATCATTTAATGGTAATTTGTTTACAAGTTCATCGGTTAATTATTCTTGTGATTTTGATGAATCATGTTTTCAATCTATTATTTTTGGGTTGATATTTGCCTACTGAGTTTACTCACCCCTAAATCCCCCACAGGTTACGTTGAGGGTGAAAGAAAAGGATGTGCAGATTAAGAAGCAAATGGCTTGAGTTATTCAAGCTGATATAAATGTAGCTGATGAATTAAACTATTATTTTATCACTTGAGATAAGGGTTGCTTTGTAAGAATTTTTATTGTTTTAACATTCTTGTGAGCTCAGATGTTAAATTTTCAAATTGTATAATTGATGTATTAATATAAATTTAATTTTTGTCATAAATAATTGAAGTAATTAGGTTTTATATGAATTTGTATAAATCCTATAATTTATACTGTTAGATTTATAAAATAATATTTTTGGACAGGTTTTGGTCAAAATTGAGCCCAGTCTATTTATGACAAAATTATAGATCTTGATTTTTTCTTTTTAAAAAGGTATTATACCATGTATTTTGAATTTGTAAGTAGAGATTAACTGCTCTTGAAAGTTACTGATTTCCGATTATTATTAAAAATTTAATATTATTTTCTAAAATTCGTATACACATCTATATTAGTATTTCAGATGCATTTTTGAGCCTTTTATAATCACAATTGGCTTCGAGTTATTTCTGATGAAGTTGTAGACCTTTAAATCTAGTTTTCTGAATGGTTTTATTTGTATATTTCTGAATTACGGTTAGATATTTATGAATAATTTACTCAACTATGTGCAATTGGCACCAAAGATTATTTTTAAACATTTGGTTTACATCTTTCTTTGACTTGACTGACTTTGACGAGTCAAGGGGCGTTGACCTAAACAGTGATTTTACGTAACCTTGATATAAGTTGACCTTGACTAGTTGACTTGGACCGACTAAAGTAGATCATTATCTAAATGTTTTAAATTCATTGTCTTTCAAAAGTAAAGCAAATGAGTTTTATTTATTACTTAAACTTACACTTCTATTACATCAATCACGCCTTAATTTTTGGACTCGACGAATCGGGTCAGATTTAGAGTACCAAAAATCAGAGTGTGAGAGGGCTTTTTGGAACACTGATTTTGTTGGGGCTTTCTCCAAACTTGATTTAGGATTTTTTTGTGGTTTTGTTTTTCTTTAAGGCCCCGCTTGGTAGCGCTGCATACCTTTG
The DNA here is from genome assembly GCA_002174775.1 of Macleaya cordata. NCBI lineage: Eukaryota > Viridiplantae > Streptophyta > Magnoliopsida > Ranunculales > Papaveraceae > Macleaya > Macleaya cordata. The sequence continues at coordinate 273,514 of MVGT01000171.1, read as the reverse complement.
CGCTACAAATGTTTGTATCGTTTTTAGAGAATACTGCTGCTTGGTAAGAGGGCGTTTGGCAACCACTGAAGATGTTGCTTTTTGACTAAAAAATTTGTATGGTAACCTTTTTGCAAAGTGACTTCTAGAAGCAAAAAAGTTGCTTCTTTTTTGAGCAAATTTTTTTTCCCTTTTCTACTTCTTAGAAGTTGTTTCTCCTCGAGTACCGTGTAACAACTAGTAACTCATCATATTTTTAGACTTATAAGTCAATAGTTTATCATTCAAACTTTTCCTTATTTTTTACTTCTCAAAAGCACTTTCGCTTTTTTTAACGCCCTCTAAGCCTTCAGTAAAAGATGCTTCACCAAACGTTTACAGCGGGCCCACCTTCGTAACGCAAAAATAATCGGGAACGTTCCCCGCTCTTTTAGAGCCGGGAACGTTCGTAGCTGCTCACCCTAAAATATGAAAGTCATCAGTTCTCTTCCGCATCCTGCATTCAACTCACACTAGCAGTAGAATAAATCCATTTACCTCCGCGAGCATCGAGCCATCAACAACCTTACATTCCCAAGCTCTAGGATGAGACGATGAGCTTATCACTGTAAGGCACAAGAAACCCTTGATTCATTATCTCCTCTTTCTGTACTCTCTACTCTCTGTCTCTCATACAGTCGAATGAAATAGGGTATAGGTTTTTGGGGGTTTTTGATATTGGTATATATTCAAATAGATTTGGGTTTTGTTGAGGCACATGAACCTTGATTCAATTCATTATGTCCTCATCCTCTCTCTACTTTCTCATATTAGGGCCTGAAATAGATTCAACCGGACATCATTTTGGGTTTGAATCAATTTCATATCCAAGTCAGTTTGTGTTCAAATCAAGTCGAAACCTAAGAACTTTTTTTTCTTGTGTCATTTTTATTAGGTTTATCCACTTCACTGTTCGATTAGGGTTGATTTGAAAATCTGAATTTTTGGAACTCTTAGTTATGAGATTCTTTTTAATTGTGTTTTAAAAACTAATTTTAATTTTAATGTTCAATCTCAATTTATTCGTTTAGGCATTGACATATGGTAAGCCAAATCCATATATAAGAATGAAGGAACAGATTTGTTGATTGATGCGCACACATGCACTATGGATTTATTCGTTAAGACAAATAAACATGTTGTAATTGCATTTCTATCAGGTTCTCTGAAGTCTTATCATGAATTTAATTACAGGTGTTTATGAAGGTTTGATGAGCTAAAGAAGAGGCTTTATATTGGACAAATCTTCCTGCTCAATATTGATTTTGACAGTGGGTATGGCTTCTGGTAAAGAGGGCGACGATGCAGCTCAATCACCACCCACGCAAGTATCCAGTCTTTAGTTCTTTGGTTATTTATATCATAGAATTTGATGCCTGAAATTACAGATGCTCATTGGGCGCCACATGAAGTTGTATTTCAGTCTGATTTTGATGAGGACTGAGGAGATCATCTTCACCAAAGTCAGCATTTTCAAATGATTCATATTAAATTTGAATTGGTTAAGGTTGAGCTTTTGAAATTTGGCTCTGTAGATCCAATGGGGCTCATTAAATGTTGGGTTTATCCAGATATTGTTATCAAGTACAATAGTTTCATGCTCTGTAGGTTCATACATCTCATATTTTGCCTATTGTATGTGTTTTAGGCCTGGAAACTTGTACAAGGATCCTGATGATGGACGCCAACGTTTTCTGCTTGAATTGGAATTTGTTCAATGTCTAGCTAATCCAACCTACATCCACTGTAAGCTATTTAAAATTGTTTAAGTTTCACCTTTGTTGCAGCAGTTGATATATAAATATAGATTTTATTTTATGTTTGCAGATTTATGTAATGTGAAACCTCTGGAGTCATATTAATAACATCCTTGTTAGATTGGTGGCCATTTTAATACTTGACATCAATTTATGAAGTTGGCTGAATTTTGAGATCTAATGTATTTGGTTGATCAGCGAGCTCAGATTCAGTTGTAGAAAAAGCCTTAGAGTAAGGATGTGGGATGTCAAACAAAGAGAAATTATTCCTTCCTAAAACCTAAAACCCTTTTGAGATGTTTTTATTTATTTTAATGGAGAGATATCATCATGCTTTACTGAAGTAGGTTCATTGGTTATTTCTGGCTTTGGCAAGTTTATAAATTAGAGAAAGTATTCATTTTCTAAACTCATCCAGATTTTCTTTATCTTTTTATCTTTTTTTTTTTTTTTTTTTTTTTTCATTTAGAGAGAAACCATCATGCTTCAATGAAGTAGGATCATTGGTTAATATCATCTAGGTGACTCTAATCTTGCTATATCATTTCAAAGCAATTCAGAGTTGCTTTGAGCACATGGCAATCAGCTAGATGCTTTTTTTAAGGACTGGGCTGCCTTTCTAAATGCTGGTAGATTAAATAATTTTTGGACACACCTGAAGGACATCCATCGATGTGATTTTAGGACATCTTAGTTGTCATTATGTTATCTCTTCGTTGTATGCTTATGATAACTATGTTTACCTTTACCACTACATCTTTTTGTTAATGCGTTTCTTTGTTGGTTTTGCTTTGCTTTAATCTTCAAGTGAGAGTTATGTTTACTCAAGGATTTTAATTGTATTATTAGTTATATCTTTTTTTCGATCAGGATTATTTGTTGTATCTTGTGGTTTATGTTTTTTAAAATCTTTTAAGTGAGTTGTGTACATTGGTTTTAATTATATTATTAGTTATATCTTATGGTTTCTGATTTTCATTATTAACTGTTTAAATTCTTACTACAGATCTAGCTCAGAATCGTTATTTCGAGGATGAAGCTTTCATTGGTTACTTGAAATACCTTCAATATTGGCAACGACCAGAGTACATAAAGTTTATAATGTGAGCTACTCTGAAAGTGGCATGATCTTCCCATGAGTTGGACATCTTTTAATATTCTGAGCTCCCTCTGTAACTATTTTGTGCCCATTTTGTTTAGGTTTTCTTTGTCAAATCTAGATACCTGATTGCTTTCCTGATTTCAGGTATCCACATTGCTTGTACTTTCTTGAACTTCTCCAAAATGCAAACTTCCGCAATGCAATGGCACATCCAGGAAGCAAGGTTATATTTACCAAACTTGTCTTTTTATGGAGGCTAGCTTCCAGAATCATTATTTTATGGTCTAGCCTACAGTTGATAACTTGATACTCAAATCTCGGTTTGAAAATCCAAAAAGATGTTTTTATAGTTATCATGGCGGAGAGAAGTGATAATGGATCAATTGTTGAGGAGCAGTTGTTTTGTGTCTCTTATCATCTTATGTATGTGATATTCGGAGCCGTAACAATTTGTCCTTATTCGAGTCTGTAGGAGTTGGCACACAGGCAACAATTCTTTTTCTGGAAGAATTTTAGAAACAATCGCTTAAAGCACATTGTCCCACGGCCTCTTCCTGAACCAATTGCGGCACCCCCAGCTTCAGTTCCTCCCCCTGCAACACTAGTAACGGCTGCATCTGTTGCTCCTCCTGCTGCTCCAGCCCTTTCTCCTATGCATTACGCGATGCCTCCTGGATCTTCCATGCCAAAGACTGACATTAGAAATATTCCGGTTGATCGAAGAAAGAGAAAGTACATTTTATATCTCTTCTCTAGTTTTTATTTTCATCAATTATATCTGTCCAAGATTGGGCATACAGAGTTATAGAATATTTTTCTTGTTAACTTAGTCTTCGATGGTCATGTGCTACAAAAGGTTGTTGCACGAGAAGAGTTGTGATACATATATATTATTAATCGTTGCAGGAAAGATGGCTGAGCTGGAGGGTGGCTTATTTATCATCTGAAGGCAACATCCCAGTCATAGGTATGGCATTTTTATCACCATCTTGGTATACATTCGAGAGGGGCAGTGATGCTACTTAAAGTTCGTGTAAATTTGAAATAAGCCTTTATCTGCAATATGGAAATGAAAAATGAGGTTGTTAGTTTTTGCGTACTTTATGAGCATACACGTATGGATCTTTAAGTTAAATTACTAACAGAGCTCTTGGAGAATGCTTTTTCGGGAAATCTTTCTGGCATACAAGTTTTTTCCAAAAGTAAGATTTGTTTCTTTCTAGTTTCTGAGTACAATTCTATACATTTCTAGGCATCTTTTTGCATACAACAGTCATGTTAATTTTTTTTTTTTAATCAATGTAGTGGCAAAATATTTAAATTGTTCATTTTTCTTTTCTTCTTTTTTTTTTCTTTGGCTACTTCCTTTCTATTTGAAAGGCACACGGAAAATGAATCTTGTAATATACATCAATAAGAATTTTAGAGGACCCACCTTTGAAGGAAAAGGAAATAGATAATGGATTCAGTTTAGAAGAAAAAAGCTGATTGGGAAATTTCATTATCATTCAGGAAGTGGAACTAATATTTCAGGACACCCTGTTACTAATTCGGTTCCATAGACCTAATGATACAGATTTTACAAGATGGCATGTTAGTTCCATTGGGTTGAGAACTCAATTAATAAAATAGCTTGTTTTTTTTTTTTTGAGAATCAACCGGCATATCGACAGGTCATTTGTGAAACCTGACGTTTTTGAATCTGGAAAGGTGGGCTGAATTATTAAAAATGCGTGCCGAAATATCTGCCGCCAATCATTTATAGAGTCAAGAAAGGTGTAGACTAAAGAGTCTTTTGATTCAGTCTCACTTGAGTGCAAATTTTGCATTTTACTGTTTTACAAGCTGTAAGTATAAAAAAGGGCACTAATTTTGTTGGGGAAATGCAAATAATTTGGTGTGAATTTAATGGTTACATGGATCTGCATATCAATGAGAGCTTTATCTGTTTGAAGAGTTGGATCATAACTGGTTTTGGTGGATCCTCTAAGATGAATGGATGGAAAATTAGGAATATTGTTAATTGGGAAGTGAGAAAAGGTTGCCTTAAACCAAGATCGGATCTGATTTAATTTTGAATGCATGAACTAAATCCAAACTATATCTAGTTTGGGGTTTAGGGTTAGACCAAGAAAACCAAGTTATAAGTAGGAACCAATGTAAATATGAAGAGACCCATTCCCACCAGTCTCAATGTGCCAACAGGCCCGGGAACACGATTTCTGTTAATTGAAAGAATCAAGTAAAAATGAGAACAAATAGAATTCTACTTAGGACACCAAAAACAGAAAACATAACCAGACCAAGAACCAAACACCACCTAAATTATCATTCACAAGTACACAAGCCAACCTAAATCATTCACAAAGTAAAGAAGCTGTAAACCCAAAACATAATTATCTATACTATTATATAAATGGAATACCCCTTCGAGGTAGTTATTTCGTTGGATGGCCTCAATTTTTATCAAATGCCAAAAATTACCCTTGCATTGAATGAAAAATAATTTTGTTTTGAGATTTCCAATTTATCTAAAGAGGGTATTATTGTCAATACGTAGAGACCTCCACTCACCTACGAATTCAGTTGTTTCAGTTTTTTAAACTACTCTACTATAATTGAGTTTTACGTTTATACCCCTTTTATTTTATAAAACAAATTGTGTTCAAGTGTAAAAACATATTAAAATATGGGTATTTTTGTATATTTATCTTAATAAGGTAGTTATAACTAATTTTGTTTCCTAATAAATCTCCCACGTTCAGAATAGTGTAACTATAGAGAATCCTAATAAAAAGGGATTCTTGATTACGGAATCACATAAAAATCTCAAAATTAAGATGAGATGTTAACCAAAAAATAATGTATGAAGTAGAAGATGGTGGTAGAATTATACCAGTGTGAGATCCATTGTCTCTTCTTTTGGATTCCAACTCAAGTTCTCAAAGAAAAACTCGATGCTAACTCTCTCTTTTTATCTAGGAAGAGGTATTTCCTTTATAAATCTAGATGTTTCAGTAGATCTAATTGCTATATATTTTATTTTATTTTTTTACGTTCTTTATAAATCAAGATGTTTTTCTTTTTTATATTTGAAAACTTAATAAAAATATTTTCAAATATGCATTCACCCAAAAGTTTTTTATGTTTCTAACTACAATTTTCTTTTTGCATATGCAGGATTAAGTTGGATATAGTATTAGAATTTCAAATACTACAAGTACAGATTGGTGAAAGAAAAATGACTAAGTTTTCGGTTTAAAATAGATTCCTGAATTATGTTAGTTCGCCTAATTTTATTGCATTTGAAAATATGTATTTAACTTCAATATTGAAATCTTACCCATTTAGATAATATAATTTATTTATTAATTCACACCACAAAATAATACATTTGAAAAAAATTACCGACTAATACGCGTTATGCACGCGCAAGGACTCGTATATAACTATGTGAAAGAAAATCTATGGAATCCTTTATCTTCAGGTTCAAAAACAAAACTTTAAACCTAGAAACCAAAAAAAATGTTACTACATACTAGACTGACCTATCTCTAATAATCTGTAATCTTCAACTGCTTAATAACTTCCCTTCAATGAGGGCATCTCATGCCCTACAAAGAGGACAGGTAGGTTTTCTTTTCTTCCACTCAGATATACAACTGGTGTGAAACTTATGAGAACAAGTCTTCATAGCACTTGTGCTTTTTCCAACCTTCATATCTTCTAGACAAATTGCACAAACATCTGCTTCCTGATGTATGATTGAACCCGTTTTCACATATTCTTCATGACCTATGATCGAAACCTTTTTCAATCCTTCGAATATGTCAGAAAGTGAACAGCTATATGTAGGCCGCTCAACCTGAATCGAACGAGATCTTTCTTCTGAAACCCTTGGGAAGACGGGAGAGTTAGGTTGATAGTGTTCAATGTGCAGAGTTCTGTTGGTTAGTGCATTTCTGATGGACGATTGTTTGTTGCTAGGGGGAGGGCGGGAGGGTACAATGTGTGGAGTTCTGATGGGCGATTGTTGCCATTCATTTCCGGTGGAGAGCAGTGGAGTCCTGGTGAACAACGGTGGATTTCTGATGGACGATCGTCGATTTCCCACTGAAGAAGCACTAGGAGGAGGTTGTTGGGAAGCTTGCGGGGCAAATTTTCGAGCTCTGTGAATGTCAATCTGATCTGGCATTTTTTTTTTTATGGAGATGATGGTGATCGTGGAACTATCTGTGATTACTAGTTTGGGTTTGAGATTTAGTGATTCAACTGAAATGATATCTATATATATAGATATAGATATACATATAGATATAGATATGAAGTTCCCATTTCCCACCCTGGTTGATAATGATCCCTTCTTTTTAGGTTTAGATTGGATAGGTAACAGAAAATATGTGAGAAACTCTTCATTTCAAAACAGTTCTCTAGATTTGTATGACGAAGAGTCCTAGTTTCAAAAGCTTAACTACTTGCCCGGGCTTTTCTGTTGAAAAATTATATGTGAGGAGGGCACCAAAAACTTTGGTGGCGGGCTCCAAATTATCAAAATTAGTTTAGATAAAACATGTTTGTTTTCTTTAATCTGAATTATTTTGCTGAATAATTTGTTGACGTTTTTGCCCTCATTTAAACTCCACTTTGCATTTCTTTTTATCATATCTCTGTACTCGAGGAAAACAAATACAAAAGAAAAAAAAGAATCACAAAAACAACATACAGATTCTTTTTTCTTTTTTTTTGAAAAACTATTTTAGCTACCTAACATGTGATCATAAAAAGAAAATTTGCAGATCAACAAAAAGAAAAGAATCTGAGAAAAAAAAATCTAAGATTACATTTAAAAAAATATTGAAGATCACAAAAAATGCCGATATCAAATTTCGGATCATCAAAATCATTAACAAACAAATCCCAAACCTCTTCAAATCATTTGAATCCTAGGACAAAACAAAAAAATTTTTTGTTAGATCTATTTTTTTTTTCATTTTATTTCACAAAAAAAATTTCACTCCTCACTCCATCAAAACAAAATTCTTTTGTTAGAGCTGTTTTTTTTTTCTTTTTATTTCACAAAAAATGACTCCTTCATCTCAAATCGAAAATTGAAATCCATCTCTTTTCAAATCGACCTCTTAACGAACAAAAACTAAAGAAAACATCTCAAATCTGGACTTATTAAAAAAAAAAAACTCAGTTCCTTCCAAAAAATCTAAAATCTAAAATCTGGACTGATCAGAAAAAAAAAAAAATCTAGAACTGAGATCGATCTCCTCAGTTCGAGAAACCCTACACCAAATCTAGCATAGAAAGAGCCCTAACCTAGTTTGCGTTGGAGAGAGATCAACAGTTTTAGATCTGGAACTGAGATCCTCAATCCGAGAGAGAACGAGAAAAAGAGTAGAGAGAGAACAAAAGAAGAAAGTAATCTGATCTCATCTTCATCCATGGAGAAAGATCAATCATCTACTAGGGTTTTGATTTGGGAAGTCCTTCTAGCTAGGGTTTCGGTTTGGAAAATATGGAGAAGAAAATTTAATTTTTTCTTTTCGTGAAAATTGAGTTTTTATTTGATTGAGGTATTGTTATTATGAAAAATTGAGAGGATAAAACTGTCATTCATGTTGAATCAGACATCCATCCTCCCAGTCAGGCATATTTTAGAGTTGATTCATTTGCCTCCAAGTCAGATATTTTATCTGACTCAACACTGAATCAGAAATTCAAAAAGAAAAAAACAAAAGGTCTGAAATCTGACTCGACCCGAGTCGGACGCCGAGTCAGATTCAGATGCCGAGTCAGAAGAAAAACAAACACGACCTAAGTCTCACAACAAAATCATATTCAAACCCAAATTAAAAATCCACACAAGGAAAATCATGATAACCCATTGAATAATGCTCTTGTTCATCCAAATTTTGACACTAGCCACGTGGGCCCACATGGATAGGCTAGTTTTTTGTGAAGGTGTGCTAAAAAAAACCAATTCATTATAAAAGGGCTGGTTTTTATAATGGAATAATGCTAGAATGGGGGATTTACATCCCGCCCTACAATTGTAAGGCTATTTTCACCTCATGATTTGAATCAAGTCTTCGAATTTCATCTTTTCCAAACTTCAAGACATGGATCACCATACACCTAAGGGTGGGATGTTAATCTCCAAAATGTGTGGGTATTTTAGCATCACTCTTTATAATGGGTTAATTTTTTATAAAAGTGTGATAAAAAAATCAGTTCATTATAAAACTTCTAACATAATCGATTTATTCACTATTGATTTTCAATCAACTTTTAGTGGATGAAATACCACCCAAATCATTCATAAGTAAAGAATTTGTATTTCCAAAACAAGATTCATATATAATAACTATTTGAAAAAAAAAAATCCAAGAAAATACTTCATCTAAAAACTCAAAAACAAAACTTCCTACCATAAAACCTAATCTTCAAATAACATCTTCAGCTTTGTCTACAAAGAGGACAAGTAGGTTTTCGTTTCATCCATTCAGATATACAACTGAAGTGAAACCTATGAGAACAACACTTCATACCTCTAATTGCATCATCTGCTCCAACCTTCATATCTTCCAAACAAACTGCACAAACTTCGCCTCCGTTTTCTTCTTCTTCTTGGATACAAACCTTTCTAAATTCTTAGAGTCTTGCAGTTAAAGTTCTTTGAGCCGCCGTAGATCCACGAACAAAACTCAATATTTCTTCCAAATCCCTTCTGTTAATTATTATTATCCCATCTGTCCTCACCCTGGCCCTGCTGAGAGCAACATTGATAGCATCTGTCAAGCTCATCGGATTGGTATTACGATCGGCCATGTCATGGAGATCATGAAGAATTCTAAAGTTTTAGTATAAGATTCTAATATTTCATAAGAGTTTCTAATCTCACACGCCTAGCTAGGCTACTATTTAGTTACAATAAGACTTCATAGGCACGTGCAAAGCATGCTTTTTTTTCATTAATTTTTTTTGTTATTAATTTCTTTGAATATTAAAAAAGAATTTTTTTAATTAATATAAATTAGTTTATTATTGGAAAATATTTTGTTTATTACTTAACATTTTTAGGAAATATTTTAGAGAACTACTGTCCTATTTAAGAAATATTATTTTCGAGGTAGAATTTTTATTTTAGTTAAATTATTTAGAAAGAATTAGAGATGAGGGTGACACATGGCACAATATAGAGAGGTTATTGGGAATGTGAAAGGTTTTTCGTTTTTTTTTTTTAAATTAATTTTTATTAGATAATTAGAAAGTTTAGTTGCTTTATAATTTTAATCACTATAAATTTTGAATCTTAAACTAATGAGGGATTTGGTCTATTAATTTTATTTTGATATATATTTTATTGTTAAAAATAGAACGTTTAAATTAAAGAGTTTGGAATCCATTTACACACTTTTTTAATTTACATGTTTAGCTAGCAATCCCCAGTCTTTTTTTTTTTTTTGATCGAGAAAAAGAGTGTATATAGATAAGAAAAAGAGATTACAAGCATCTCCGAGACAGAGTTGCAGGAGTATGTCCAGAAAGAAAAAGTCTTAACATTACATTTTGCATACTATTTTCCTCCATTCAAAAAGTAGGTTTTCAAACCTAATCCCTCTAAGCTTTTTCGATGGTCCCAACCAGTAGAGGAGCAGAGCTTTGATATCCATAATAATGTTATCAATTCCTTTCTCTTTGTCATTGAAGTACCTCTCATTCCTTTCTTTCCAAAGTACCCAACAGATGGCGTATGGTAAAAGTCTCCACAGATAATTGCCCTGTTATATTTGTAAATCTCGAAGTGATGCCTTCTTCAAATACTTCTTTTACCTGATTCTGAAAGGCCCATCGAATTCCAAACTCGGCAAGGAAGGAAGTCCATATTTCATTAGCAAAGGAGCAATGCAACAGTAGATGGTCCACTGTTTCTCCGTCTGCACAACAAAGGTAGCATCCATTTACCACGACCATTCCTTGCTTTGCCAAATTATCTGGTGTTGGTGTTGGTGCTGCATTATAGTAGACCAGCCAAATAAAGAAGGATATCTTAGTAGGGATAATCTGGTCCCAGATGCCGATCTCAATAAAGTTCGGTATACCCCCTTTGTGAATAGCTTCATAAGTTTCCAACAAGTAAGAGAGTTGAGAGAAATCCATTGCTTCTTGATCCTACAGTCTTCTTGGAAGATCCATGTTCCATAGAACTCGGTCGTCCCCATCTATCTGCATCATATCCGCCACTAAGGCATTCTGTTTTCGAGATACATTATACAGTTCATTGAAACTTTCCTTGAGAGGGCTCTCTCCAAGCCACTGGTCGCTCCAAAATTTACCTTTCTTCCGTTCCCAATTCTAGCAGTCAGTCCTTCCTCAAAAGCTTGCATGTTGGTGCAGATTCCTCTCCACAGACCCGTGCTGAAAGGTTGGTAAGGAATTTTGGAGTCCCAGCCATTGTAATCCACTTTGTATTTCTCTGCCATTTTGCACCTCCAGTAGGCACCTTCTTCATTGCTAAACCGCCACAACCATTTACAAATTAGTGCAGTGTTCATGTCTCTCAGTGACCTGAATCCCAAACTACCTCTCATCTTGGCATTGCAGATCTTTGACCATGCTACTAAAGCCTCCCCAGTCTTTTGATTACGTGTTATTATGATTGGCTTGAGTCTTTGATGAGGTGTACAATTTTTGTGCCTTTTGATATCAAATTGATCTACGCAAAAATTGAGAGTCAAAAACTGTACAATACAAAAAGTGCTACATGGCATTCTTAAGTATCTTGATTGCATTTGTTGAATCAAAATTAAGATCAGTGGTCATTATTCAACGACCGATGATATTGAGTATCCTAACAAAAACTATGAGCCACTTACACTATGAGCCATCCTAATTTAATAAAATAATAATTTTTATTTTTTAAACAACCCATCCCATCAAAAGTACACCCCATCCCTACCACCAATGGTCAACCATTACCCCACCGCCACATCCATCATCACCACCACCTTGATTTTTTTTCCTCCACACCCTTCTCCACCACCCCACCGTCACCTCCACTCTCTTCTCATTCTCTCACCCTACAAACAACAGCAGCACCACCTTCCGCCGCCATCGATCAATCTCTCCTGATCTCGTTTTTCCCTCTCTCTCCCTCTCTCTCCCTCTCTCTCTCTCTCTCTAATAACATTAGTACCCTCGCCCACCGCCAGATCGGAATTTTTCAGATATTTACGGGACCTATTGAACTACTTGGATCAAATTTTGGCAGTACCACCAACAACCCCTGAGCAATAACTAATGGCAAAACATCCAACTATACGAATTAGCATATACTGTATATTCAAATATCCTTTGATTTATTTGGGTAACATCCAAATATCCTGCCAAAATATACGAATGGCAAAACATCCAACAAGATCCCGTACTCTTGTACAGTGTTCTCCTGATCTCGTCTTTCCCTTCTTGATGGTAGAGTTGACGGTAGGGTGGTGGAGAAGGTTTTTTTTTGTTTGGGGGGAGGGTGGGAGAACATAGAATCTTTTTTTCAAATCAAAGGTGGTTGGTGATGGTGGTGGAGGTGACTGTGGGGCGGAGAAGGGTGTGGAGGGGGAGTAAACAGAAAAAAAAAATCAAGGTGGTGGTGATGGTGGAGGTGACGGTGGTGTAATGGTGGACCATTGGTGGTAGGGGTGGGGTGTACTTTTGATGGAGTGGGTTGTTTAAAAAATAAAAATTATTATTTTATTAAATTAAGATGGCTCATAGTGTAGGATGGACTCATAGTTTTTGTTAGGATGCTCAATATCATCACTGGTCCCATTTCAAAAACATCTTCACAAAAAATCAGTTCTAAAATCATCTTCATGTGGTTTCCACAACCTAATGTAAGTGAAGCGTAAAAATAAATGGATAACAAAATAATCCAAGGAATTTGATGAACAGTGATCTTTTCACAAGGGCAACCAAACGTTTAGCTTTAGAATACAGTTCCTAGATTTGATGAAAAACTTGGAACCTAAACCTACTAATTAAATAAGCCTGTTTTAGTTTGGTTCTTGTAGGTTCTAGTTCGGGTGCTCAAATAGGTGGAACCAGAATCAAGATAATCAGTTATGTATAAGTCTTTTATGTTAAAAATCAAAAAAATGTTTTGCGTGGTTTTGGTCTTCTTGAAAAACCAACGATTCGGCTTTAGGTTTGACAAAAAATCTAAATGAACCAAACCATGTGCAACCCTATGGAAAATCATTCCAAGCTTAACCGAGCAAAATTATCATCTTTTAGAGCAACTCTACTTGACATCCTTAAACCTCAAAGCCATTGCTAGGGCAACTCAACCAAATCCAACTCACTAGCCACTAGTTTGAGGGTTTTTTAATGGTATAGAACAGCAGTAGGAATTTCCTACAATCGAAAGACTCTTCATAGGAATTTAAAATGATTAAAAGGCATTTTTCTCCCTCTTCCCCTCTTTTGGGTGATTGATCGACCAAAGCTAAACCCATGTGCAAAATCTAAATTTGAAGTTTCATCCTTCAATTTTTTAATTTTCCACAAAACTTGCCCACCCCTAAATCCCCAAATCAAATTTTTTGATGGATGAGTTTGAGGCTTGCGCTTAAGGTCCTAAATAATTATTTTATCCTTAACATAACAAAATAATTTAAGTATTTAATAGTGTGTTTGGATGCAGAGTTAAAGCAAACGAACCTTACTTACAACAATAAGTAAGAGATAAGATACTCGAAACACCGTAGGAGCCTAGATTTCTAAAGGAGAAACCAAGGGAAAGCCTATTGAGCAAATATGCTAGCAAATAACTTGATGATATGATTGATTCCGGAAATTCTGAGTACAGCAAACTAGGGATCTACCCTTTTTATAATACCTTGGACCCTCTTTAGTTTCCTAGACAATTACTAAATACTTCTTTATTGACTTCCTTAGGTAGCTACTAGATGACTCCAAATAATTTAATATATTTCCTATGCAGTATTTTATGACTTCACACCTTACCATACATCAATTTATGACGTCACACCTTACCATGTAGTAATTTATGACTTCACAACTTCTCATGCAGTAATATATGACTTTGACTACTTTATGTTGTAATTTATGACTCTAGACAACAACTCCAAGTTATCTCTAGAAACTTCAAGAGTAATTTGCATCAATCCCTCTTCCCGAGGAAACTCTCCCTCGAGTTTGTTTGCATCTTCTCTATTATCATGATAGGCATATAAATCTGAGATATTAACTGTAGAGTCAATGCCCAAGTGTTGAGGCAAATCAATCTCATAAGCATTTTCCCCGATCTTTCTGATAATCTTGTAGGGTTCAATTTTCTTCTTGCTGAGTTTGGAATAAGTGCCAGCTCGGAATCTCTCCTCACTTAGATAAACCATCACCATGTCACCTTCTTGAAAACTTTAAAAGCGTTTCTTTTTATATGCGTGCTCCTTATATTTTGTATTTGATTCTTCAATCTTCGCCTTGATCTGATTGTGCAACTCTTTCATTGCTTCAACCATGTCTACCTCTTCACACTTCCTTTGCTCATATTTTGTATTGGTGCAAGATCAAGATAATGAAGTGGTTGCCATCCAAAAACAATCTCAAAAGGGCCTTTCCCTGTGTTTCGGTTCTTAGAATAGTTATAGGCAAATTCTGCTTTTGCAATGACGGGTTCCCATTGCTTTGGATTTTCCCCAACCAAACAACGTAATATATTTCTCAAACTTCTGTTAATAACCTCAGTTTGCCCATCAGTTTGTGGATGATGAGAATTGCTATATTTCAGTCCAGTTCCAAGCCTTTTCCACAAACTTCTCCAAAAATGTGACAAGAACTTGGAGTCTCGATCTGATGTAATTGTTTTTGGTTCTCCATGCAAGCGAACAATTTCACGAAAGTAAAGGTTAGCAACAAGTGTTACATCCATAGTCTTTTTGCAAGAGATACAATGAGCCATCTTAGAAAAACTATCAACCACCACAAAGATGGAATCCATTCCTCTTCGGCTTCTGGGCAATCCCAAAACAAACTCCATGCTCATGTCCTCCCATAGTGTTGTAGGAACAGGTAGTGGAGTATAAAGGCTAGTATTTTGCACCCTTTCTTTAGATTCTTGGCATGTCCTGCATCTATCAACAAACTTGTAGATGTCACACCTCATTTTGGGCGAAAAGAATTTCTGCTCAATCATAGCATATGTCTTATCTCGACCAAAATGTCCACCCAAGCCTCCACCATGCATATCAAGAATGGTCTTTTCCCTTAAAGAGCAATCCGGTATGCAAAGTTGATTACCTTTGAAGAGAAATCCATTATACATCATAAATTGCCCTTGCTGCCCATTCATGCAGTTATTCCAAACTAAATTAAAGAATGGATAAGTAGAGTATAGATCTTTAAAAGTTTCAAACCCTTCAATGGTTGTACACATTGTAGTCAGCAACATGGTTCTCCTTCTAAGCGCATCTACTACTTTTTTGTGGACTCCAGATTTATGTTTTATGACAAATGTGAATTGTTGAAGAAATGAAGTCCAGTGTGCGTGCCTCTTGTTCAACTTCTTTTGACTGTTGATATGCTTTAAGGCTTCATGGTCTGAGAATAAAACAAACTCCTGTTGTATCAAGTAATGCTGCCAATGTCTTAGGGCTTGGATAATAGCATAAAATTCTTGATCATAAGTGCTATATTTTCGCCTTGTTTCATTTAATTTTTCACTGTAAAAGGCTAGTGGCCTCCCTTCTTGACTTAACACTGCATCAATTTCAACTCCTGATGCATCACACTCCACTTCAAAGATTTTATCAAAGTCTGGTAATGCTTGGACAAGTGCTGAACATAGCTTTTCTTTAATCTATTTGAAGCTTTCTTCAGCTTGTTTTGTCCATTCAAACCTTCCTTTCTTCATACAACCAGTCATTGGAGCGACTATGGTGCTGAAATTCTTGATGAAGCACCTATAGAATTTTGCTAATCCATGAAAGCTGCGTACTTCGCTTACTGTTGCTGGCGTTGGCCAACTCTTAAGTGCTTCAACTTTACCTTCATATATCTTTATTCCATCTGCACTCACCACATATCCCAAAAATAATAAGGAATCTGTGAAAAAGTCACATTTCTTCATGTTAGCATAAAGTTTTTCTTTATGAAGGACATCAAGTACTTCCCTTAGGTGAAGTAAATGTGATTCTTTCGATGGGTTGTAGATCGAAATATCATCGAAATACACCACCACAAATTTCCCAATGAATAGCTTTAAAACTTGATTCATCAAACGGATGAATGTGCTTGGTGCATTTGATAAACCAAATGGCATAACCATCCATTCGTACAAACCATCTTTTGTTTTAAATGTTGTCTTCCACTCATCTCCTTCTTGAATTCTAATTTGGTGATAGCCACTTTTGAAGTCTATCTTTGATAATACCTTCGCACTATGCAACATATCCAGCATATCATTTAACCGGGGTATTAGGAAGCGATATTTGATTGTTATCTTGTTTATTGATCTGCTATCCACACACATTCTCCATGTTCCATCTTTCTTTTGAGTTAGAAGTGTTGGCATAGCACAAGGACTCATGGATTCCTTTATAAATCCCCTTTGCAGCAGGTTTCCGACTTGCCTTTGTAACTCTTCATGCTCCTTTTGACTCATCCGATAATGTGGCAAGTTTAGAAGACTAGCTCCTGGTACAAGATCAATATGGTGTTGTATACTCCTTTTAGGGAGCAATCCCCGAGGTAAATCAGTAGGGAAAACCTCTGAAAATTCTTGCAATAATGCGTTTATTTCAGCTGAAGCAGTTTCTTATTTTTCTTTTACTTCTTTTGTAACAAGAACATATGCTACTTTAGCAACTGTAAACTCATTTGAAATGAGTTGGTTACTGAAATAAGCTTGTCCCCCTTCCCGTTTAGATTTGGGAAAGTCTTCTTCTTTCATTGGAGCAAGAACCACCTTAACTCCGTTCTTGTAGAAGGCATAGATGTTCTTTTTTCCAAGGTGGACAGTCTTATTATCAAATTGCCATGGCCTTCCTAACAATAGATGGCAGGCCTCCATCTCTACTACATCACATAAAACTTTATCTGAATAATTTTTCCCAATAGAAAAAGGAACAACACACTCATGTGTTACCTTTACTTCACCTTCTTTCTTGAACCAAGCAATTTTGTATGGCTTTGGATGAGGCTGCTCATCAAGGTTCAGTTTCATCACCATTTCTTTAGAAACTAGATTCTCATAGCTACCTCCATCGATAATGACGTTGTAAAGTCGTCCACGAGATGAGCACCTTGTTTTAAAAATGTTATTTCGTTGTGCAATAGTTTATGGAGCTTAGGAGTTAGCATTGCTCGGTGAACTACCAGATTTGGGAGATCTTTATCTTCATATACGACTTCATCTTCAGTAAGATTTTCGTCATTTTGTCGATCATCATATTGTCCTTCTATCTCAGCCTCATGGTCATCAACCCCCTCCTCATTGATAAGTAAATTGTTAGTTGCCTTTCGACAATCAGCAGACTTATGTCCCTCCTTACCACACTTGAAGCATATTATTTTGCCTCCAACAAATTGTGATGATATGGAACTGCTCCCGGCACTTCTGTTTTTTGCTCCAAGACCTCGGCCTTGTCCACGACCTTGGGGATTAAATGTTGATCCAGATTTCTGCATTACAATAGGTGATGTCCCAGTTTTCTGAACAAAACTCCCTCGGCCCTGATTCGCGGCAGATTGCATTTGTCCTCTATCAACCTGATTTAGGTGATAGTTAGACTATGTTTGTTGCGCTTCAACCTTCATGGCTAATTGTGCAACACTTGCTAATGTCCAACAAGGCTGAAACTCCACCAAATTTCTAATAATTGGCCTTAGTCCTGTCAAATAACAATGGATAACTTGTGTTTCAGATTCAACCAACTGTACTCGAGTTTTCATCTTATAGAAATCATTAATATACTCCTGAACTGATCGAGTTCCTTGATGAAGGGATTTGTATTATTGGAACAATATCCCTTCATAGTTTAATGGAAGGAATTGACTCCGAATCAGTCGTTGCATCTTTGATCAGGTCTGAACTCGCTCCTTTTCAGCTTGAATTCTTGTCATTTGAACTTGCTGCCACCAAGACGATGCGTGTCCCTTCAATTTTATAGCCACCAGCTTCACCTTCCTATTATCTGCAAGTTCGAGATATTCAAAGACCCTTTCGACTTCATTCAACCAGTCTAAAACTTCCTCTGGTTGTTCTTCTCCAGTAAAATTAGGAATTTTCACTTTAAAATGTGGGTCTTGGTCACGCTGAACACCTCGATTGAAATGTTGTTGCTTTACTAATGGAAGAGCATTATCCTCTTCATCTGAAGAAGATTGCTACAGCTGAAATCTTCCTCCAGCAGGTTGATTTCACCTATTTTCTTGTTAATGTACATGTGGTTGTTGGTCTCTTGGTCTCTCCACGGTCAGATCATGAGGTTCCAAGACTCCAGATTATTGTAATTGAGTACACAGTTGAGCAATCTGTTGCTGCAACTGTTGTTGGTTTCGTTGTAGGTTCACCAGATCCTCTCACATTGTGAGGTTTATTTTCTTGATTCTGCTCTAAGTTGTTTCCACGCCCAGTCATAGATCCGCAAACTCACATATCTTAGTAGTGAGACTCTGATACCACTTAAAGCAAACGAAAAGAGAGCGAATAAATTACTTACAACAGTAAGTAAGAGATACGATACTCCAAACAAAGTCAGAACTTAGATTTCTTAAGGAGAAATCAAGAGAAAGCCTATTGAGCAAATATGCTAGCAAATAACTTGATGATATGATTGATTCTGGAAATTCTGAGTACAACAAACCAGGGATCTGCCCCTTTTATAATACCTTGGACCCTCTTTAATTTCCTAGACAATTACTAGATACTTCTTTATTGACTTCCTTAGGTAGCTACTAGATGACTCCAAATAATTTAATATATTTCCTATGCAGTAATTTATGACTTCACACCTTACCATGCAGTAATTTATAACTTCATACCTTACCATGCAGTAATTTATGACTTCACAACTTCTCATGCAGTAATATATGACTCTGACTACTTTATGCTGTAATTTATGACTCTAGACAGCAACTCCAAGTTATCTCTAGAAACTTCAAGAGTAATTTGCATCAAGTGTTCATATTTTCAATCCATATGGATTAATGAATCCTTAGAAACTTAAATTCCAACTTATTCCATAAGTTTTCCAACAAACTTTATGAGAGGGAGGTGGAACTCAAAGTTATGGATATGTTAGAATTCTAGTTTTCTAAGAAACATGTTTCTAACTATTCCTGGAAACTAAACAAACGAAACTAGAATCTCTGGTCCCACCAAATACCTCACAAAAAAATCTGCATCTAAATAGATTATAATTTAAGTTGAGAATATGGGATCTATAAAATCTGAAAAATGTAAAAAGAAAAAACAAATTTTTGAATTGTATTGATTCAACACAAAATTGGGCTAGAAGCCCTGGTTTCCCGCTGGATTCTGTGGAGCCAGAATCCGGCGCGCACTACGCTGCGCGAGAGACTCGGTCGTGGGAAAAACGCATGAGTAGGATTCGCCCACCGGAGGGGGTGTGAATGTGATATGTAAGGAGTCGCCGCCTGATTTATGGGAATCAGGACCCTAGATTTTGGAAAATTGACCTAAATCTAGTTTTCTGAGAAAACCATGGCGATAGTCCAAAGTAGATGGTCTGCGTGCAGAGATAATGGATAAGGGGATCTAGGTACGGGATGGGAAGGTGTTAGGCACCCAACAACCGCCCTTCCGTGAGGACGGCCTCTACTTCGCGATTAAAGACTTTTAGAGAAATATATAATCGATACTAAGTTATGCTACATACACAAAAATAACTGCACTATAGTAAGTAAGCCCCCTAAATCTACGTGTCATGATCAAATAGCTCTAGGGCGAAAGAATGCATACATTCATCTGGCTGAATGTTGCAAAAGAAAGCGACGCGCGCCATCAGTAGGCTCATGCGCAAAAAGAACAGTGACGTGGATGTGCTCTGTATCCACGCCCAAACAAAGGGTGTGATACGTGTAATATGTGCACGTACACTCAAACATATGATATGATGATGTGTACACCATACACTGGAGGGGGCGATCACGTGCGGTATGCTGCGTGCGCGAAAAGAGAGAATCATGTCCTGACACATGAAACTCAAATGATTCACACGTATGTGTGTGTCATCAAAACAGAGAAATCACGTCCTTAAACGTAATTCTCGAAAAATGGGCATTATGTCTTAAGACATACGCCGAAACGGATTCACATTTTGTATGCACGTGTCCGGATGAAGCAGGGATCACATTGGATATAGAATGTGCCCGAAAAAGGGATCATATGTGAGAAACATATGCCCGGAATGGAAATGGTTCAATGCATCCGTAGAAGTAGACCTCAAAGAGGGATCATATCCATCATAGGACATGCCCAAAAGAAAGATAGATTCATAACACCCTTAGGCGTGAATCTCAAAGAGGGATTACGTCCATCATAGGACATGCCCAAAGTAAAGGTAGATTCATAACACCCTTAGGCGTGAATCTCAAAAGGGGATCATATCTAACATAAGACATGCCCAGAAAGGGTTCACACATTACACGTGTGCACGAGAAATGCGAATGTCGGTGGGACACAAAGAATGCATGTCATATGCTCTAATATCACACGAGGGTATCTAAAGTTTCCTAATCTGGTTTAAGATGATCTTGACCCTATATGCATGAAAAACCCTAAGTTAAATGTGATGCACTTTGAAAATCTTCTTCTTTCAAAACCTCAAAACATTTAAAGCAAAAGTGAGGGTAAAATAGGAATTTCATATCGAGTGAGACTCTACATACCCTCGAAAACAACATACAATCCTAGGCTAATGCAACCTAGTTACTAGTCAAACAAACCTAGACCTTGGTCTGATTATTAGATTTTTAATTGTTTGGTTAGTTAGGTCCTTAGACCCAGAACAAGGAAGTGGGCCCGTGGGGCCGAGTGTAGAATGAGCCCGTAGGCCAAACACCAAGGAAGTGGGCTCGTGGGCCCGAAATGGGAAAATGGGCCCGTAATGTTGGCTCGTGGGCCCGAAATGGGAAAATGGGCCCGTAGGCCAAACTCCAAGGAAGTGGGCTTATGGGCCAAAAATGGAGAAATGGGCCCTTAGGCTCCAAAATAGAGAAATGGGCCTATATGCCCAAAACATGACAATAGGCACGTGGGCCCGTTGTAAGGAAATAGGCCCTTAGGCCGAACACAGTGAAGTGGGCTCGTGGGCCCAAAATGGAGAAATAGGCCCTTAGGCCCAAAATGGGAAAACGGGCCCGTAGGCTGGAGGTTGGCCCGTAGGCCCAAAGGTGCTTATCAAAAATTTTATTCAAGTGTTGATTTCTCATAAGCTAGCAAAAGTAATTAATACACAAGATATGGATAACTAATTACTTAAAATGCATAAACAAATGAAATAAGGCCACTAGTCAAGAAGTTATGCAATAAAATGTAAAATTGGTACTAACATGCTTTATTTAAAGTGACTAGATAGGTTACATGCTTATGCTATTTACATAACAAAAATGAGAATATTAACTCATGTGAAAAGGTGTATCATAATACATGCACAAAAATATATCATCACATGCTTACTTATTTTATTCATGCATTATTTATTTTTTTTCTTTTTTTGGAAATAACATTATGGAAAATATTTAAAGCAAGGATTTTAACCCTTATTCACATATTTATTATGTCGCATGCAAAATTTTATTGCATCATCAAAACACCATTACACCATGGATTTCATCATACCTCATCACATGTTATACAATCTTCAAATAGAAAAAACGAAGGATGGGATGGAGATTTCACCTAGTTGGCACGAGTCCTCGAATCGATTGCAAGAGATCTCACTCATTTTTGTTTCGACGTGTGATGGTGGTGATAAGCGGGCCCCACTCCCTGTCAGTGTGGAGAGAACCAAATCTCTTTTTTGGCAAAAATGATTTTGCAAAACTATTTTTGCAAACCTCTTTTTTTTTGTTTTTTTTTCCTCTTTTCTCTATCTTCCTCCTCCCTTCTTCTTCCTCCTGCGACGTCTGTTACAGAGGTTCAATTTTTTTTTTTTCTCTTCCTTCTTCCTCCTTCTTTTCCTTCTTCTTATTTTTCTTTCTTTCTCTTCTCTTCTTCTTCTTCTCTCCTCCTTCTCTTTCTTCTCCACACGTCTGATTACAGATTTTTTTTTTCTGCTACCTCCTCCTTTCCTTTCTTCTTCTTCTCTCCTCTTTTCTTCTTTTTTCTTCTTCTTCTCTCTCCCTTCTCCCTTCCTTCTCTCCTCACGTCTGATTCAGACGAATTTTTTTTTTCATACTCTATTTCTCTCTCTCTCTTTCTAATCTCTCTTCTTCTTCTCGGTCCCTCTCGATCTCCCTTTTCTCTGTAACCCTCAATTCCATCTTCCCCCTTTGATCCTTTGTTCTATCTCTCTTATCTCCCTCAACTCAGTCGACCCCCATCTCTCTGTCCCTCTCCCATGCTCTCTCCCATCTCTCCCTTGCTCTCTCCCATCTCTCCCTGTTGACACCAAAAATAAGGAGAAGGATGGGGGGGTGCGTGGCTGTCACCCACGCCCCACACCTCCCTATTCATCTCCCATCTCTCTGTCTCTCCCATGTTTTTTTTCTTTTCTACCCCATTTTTCTTTAAGAAAAACAGCACCCCACCCAAGCTGGCGTGCATGTTTCACACGCACATGCAATGTGCGTGCCAAAACGCCCACTGCATGTGCGTGGTGGCCAAAATTTTATTTTATTATTTTATGTATTTTTTTAAGTGAAAATGGGTCCCACACTTTTGAAAAACGGAATTCACTTAAAAATTAATTTTTTAGACAAAAACAAAAGATTTGGGAAAATTGAGGTAGGCCAATCCCGTCGTGACACATGGCGACGCCAGGGTTAAAAAGAAAATCCCACATTTCTTCGACTGAACCGGTTCGGGGTTCCTCGAGATTTGGTTCTCTGCTTGAATCGAATCCTGGACGATGGAGCGAAGCCTGCTTAGTGACATTAAACCATTTTTTTATTAAATTTTGCACACAAATCGAGGTGCGGCCAAAATAGATATTTTTGTAAGGTGTGCGAAAATTTGGCGTCTACAGTTTCAAGGAGAGGATATACACTTTTTATTTTATAAGTTTAGTCCCTCATTTTTAGCGTTTTGTAAATGTAGGAGCCGTTTTTTATTTTTGTGTTAAAACTAACATATTTTCATACTAAACTACCCTCTTATGTCTATTTAACACGTAAACTTTAACTATTTTTGTGTTGTATAGGATGGTGGCATGGCAGAAAGAGAAAATAAAGCTTTTTAAATTTTAAAATGCTATGACTTTTAATATATAAATCAAATTTTGATAAAATTTATATTTTTAGAAAGCATTTTTCAAGATCTTCAAAATGAGACCAGACAACAATATCAAATTAAAAAAAAAATCTTTGTAACTCAACTATGCAAATAGATTGTATAATAAAAAAAATCCATAAATTATGCAAGTTATAATTTGCAAAGGCAATTTTGTATATTTTTGAGCATCTGCACTTTTCTAAGCCTCTGTACAAACAGATTGCATAATGAAAAAAATTCAGAAATTGTTATTGCATAGTTAAAAACCTATACAAATTGTAATTTACATATGTAATTTTGCATATTTTTAAGCATATGCACTTTTCTAAGCTTCTATACAAACAGATTGTATAATAAAATAACTCAAAAATTGCATTTACATAGTAAAAAAAAATCCTATGCAAGTTGTAATTTGCATACAATTTGGGTTTTTATAGTTTCGTAAATAGGTTTTTCTAAGTTTTTTTTTAATTTGGTATTCATGTCTGATCTTGTTTTAAAGATCTTAAAAAATACTTTCCAACAGTATAATTTTTTTTCAAATCCGATTTATATTTTGAAAGTTGTGGTCATTTTTACGTTAAAATTCATTAAATGGGGTTTACTAACGTGCACCGTCGTTATTCAGTATAGAGTTTTTTTGTCTTTTTGCATCATATTAACATGGGCGAGGACTGTCCGTGCATAAAAAAAACCTTATATGTGACTCATTTTCCCTTGATTCAATGTCAATTCAACTGATTAGAGATGGTATCAGTGAACGTCAATGTCGGCGAACTATGGTCTACCCTTTTCCCAGCTTGGGCAGAGGAGGCCATAGTTAGTAAATTCGCGTACTATTCGCGAATTATTTGCGAACCGTACGAATTTACGACTCAAAGTACCGTTCGCCAGTATGTTTGAAAGAATCGGTAAAAATCGCCTATTCGTTTGCTTCCCCAAATTATTCGCGAACCGTATCCGAACCGAACCAAACCTATTTGAAAAAAACGGGCTACAGTAATTACAGTGCTTTAGTTGTACTGGATAGGATCTTTAATGAAGTACACCATAGTTATGAAAGAATTTTTCAATGAAAAAATCGATTAATACCCGAACCGTACTCGAATCGAACGTTTGCCGAATACCGAATTACTAACTATGGAGGAGGCTTCCTATTACCAATTACGTCCCCATCAAAAGGAGAATTATTTGTTGACATAAATTATTTGAAAATTATGAGCAAGTCCCAAGTCAGGAATTTCCTGAACTATCGAGCCAGCAAAAATTCCTATTTCCTTCCCCAAAAATTTGACCTGATAACGCTGGCGAAGATTAAACTATTTTTAGTGATTAACACGTTCCCTAAAATTAAGGTTTCTAGATATGTATATAGACTTCAACCTAACTGTAGAAAAAAAAACGTGAAATGAAATAAATAGGTCAAGCTTTGACTATTTTATGTGGGCCCAAAATAATGGACGGTGAATGATCACCCACGAAGCATAAACACGAGTCCAAGTCCAAGTTCAAATCCGAGTCACCACCCAATCAGCCCGAATCAATGACTAATAAAAAAAAATAGACACAACAGTGGAGCAAATCTGGCATGTTAAAGGTGAGTCAAGGCCGAGTTAGATCTGCGTCGCACCAAGTCTATAATGTGCTGAGCCTAATAATGATTAGTTGGGGTCCGTGGTGACCTATGACCTGTGACCGAGTCCGATCTGAGTCAGAGAAATATAAATATTCAAAAAAGGAAAAAAAAAATGAAATACTATCTCTTACGTGGCGACGCGCCAACTTTTATTAGTCTTTATCCGTGCATGTGTCACCAACTCACCTCATCTTATGTGGCGATTCGCCACCTTCAAAATTTACAATAATTTGTTTTTTTCAAAGTCTTATTTTATATACAAATTTAAACAAAAATAAAATAATATTGATTAAAATATGATATAAAAGTAAATTGATCACATATTTGGTACTAGGTATATCAACATGCCTCCGGCACGGCTCAAAATCTTGTCCATTCTCTCCACACGCGCTTCGCGCGCGTGGGTTGAATGTCCAAACGCGCTACGCGCGCGTGCCCTCATGCGTGCTTCGCGCGCGCACCTTTGGATCCACTCCACGCGACTCCACCATCAAGTGTAAATCAGGTGTAAATAAATAACTATGGCCACCTTTAGTCATTTATGTAATAAAGATGTTAAATGGTATAATGGTATTAAAAAATAAAATAAGGTTATTTTGGTCATTTACTACCACAGGACATATCAGGTATTTTAGAAACTTAAGGGCGTTTTTGTCTTTAAAATAAATATACCTTGTTGTCGTAATAAGAAATAACCTCGTTGTGCTTGATACAAATAATTTGTCGAAAGAGGACAGGATTGTCCCATCATCCTGAATTGTATTATAGATGTTGATAATTCTTTAACACTATTAAGATAGAGCTAAAAGTTTAGAAAGATAAAGAGAAGGAGAAAAAATAATGATGTTGATATCTGTTATGGTCGTGTATTTAATTTAATATTTTAATTAAGTATTTTGGTTATTTAGGTTTTTTAATTAATTATGTAGTTGTTGGATTTTATTACGGTGTTGTAAATGTGGGTTGTGGTTATCCGCTTGAGTCTATAGTTAACTAGTTTGTAGGAGTAGTTTATTTATATTGTAGGATGATGGGTTTAATTGGTTTAGTTGTTATTTGTTAGTGGGTAGAGTTTCAAGTTTTTAGAGATATTATTTGTGTATATGCGTATGTTTTGTTAGGGGTGTTTGTAATTGTAAAACTCTATTTAAAGAGTTTGGACATGAATGAAATGGCAAGAAGGAATTATTGTAATTTGTTAACAACTAGGTATATCGCTGTGCCTCCGGCACGGCTCAAAACCTTGTCCATTCTCTCCACACGCGCTTCGCGCGCGTGGGTTGAATGTCCAAACGCGCTACGCGCGTTGCCCTCATGCGCGCTTCGCGCGCGCACCTTTGGATCCACTCCACGCGACTCCACCGTCAAGTGTAAATCAGGTGTAAATAAATAACTATGGCCACGGGACACGCCCG
>MVGT01000171.1:187955-245948 GCA_002174775.1 Macleaya cordata | reverse complement strand
CTTTATTCAGCTGAAAACCCTCTAATGTATTCTCAATTTATCAATCTGCTTGGCAAAACTATGCCCTTATTCCTTAGAAGATGGTCATCTAACAAGAAATACGATAGAAAATTAGACATGGATGAGCAGATTATTTTCCTATTTTTGTATCATGCTTTATTTTACCTGAACATATCAAAATGATTGTCGTAGGTTTTGTCACTATGGTACACAAGAAATGTAACATATGGGAAATTAAGCATGGTTTTTTCACAGGAAACGTGTTGAATCCATATTTGGATTTTTATGATTTAATTGAAAAGAAATTAGAAAAGAGAAAATGACATGGATTTTTATGATTTAGTTGAACCTATTGAAAAATGTTAAGAATCAAGACCCAACAATGATCTTTGATTGTTAAAAACAAAGAAAAGAAGTCTGAACTCTTTATAGTTTTTCTAGATTCATTGCATTGTCTCAAAAAACAAAACTCTAAGATCTGAAAAATTAGGGTTTAAATCGCCGGAGGAGATCGCCAGAGTTTTCTAGATCGCGCAGAGTTATCTGGCTATTCAAATCGAGCCCGGAAACCTACTTCTTCCTCTTTGGACAATGTATTCCTCTTTCTCTTTCCTCTCTTTCTTCTTTCTTTTTTTCTGTTTATTCTCTGTAGTCCTAGGGATAGGGAAACCTACTTCTTCTTCAAATCGAGCCCTAGGGAGAAGTACCAATCGATTTTGAAGCTCCAGCGTCAACTAGCAGTTCCGGCGAACAACGGCCACTCCGGCGAACTACACTCTCTGTTCTAGCTAGAACTCTTCTCCTGGTTTGAGTTTTGAAGGAACAGAAAAGAAAAAAAGAAAAAACCTAAAGAAGATGAAGAGCGACATTGAAGTTTTTGAGTGTTGGATAAGCAAAGTGATTTGACATGCATCAGAGTCGAGAGTTTTCTTAGCCAAGCCAAAAATTTTAGTCGGCTCAAAATTTTGGAAAAGTTTGACACGTCAGCACAAGCTCAACCGTACAACACATTTAAATTAAAGGTTCAGATTGAGTGGTTAATATTAGGCCATATAGGAGAGGCCATATATCCTTCCTCTTTAAAAAAATAATTACAAATGGTGGTGGAACATATTGAAATTTTTTTAAAAAAATATATTTAAAAAATATCAGGCGGGCTACAGTTAAAGGGACACTGCCTAGTATTTTTGAATTATTTTTTGTTTTCTTTTTAAAATCTGCTATATGTTTATTTATTTTTTATTTTTTTAAAAAACCCAATATCTCCCAACCCCCTTCAGATATCCCCATATTTTGTGAAAGAATAAAAAATTGATTAAAAAATATTAAAAAAATTAAGGGACAGGCACCCGGCACATCACCCATCATCAGGTGGTGTGCTCCCATCACCGCCTGTGACACCTAGCAGCAGGCGATGATCCTGCACCCCACCCCGTAAAACTTCTCCAGATTCCTCTTTAAAAGGCTAAATTTAACCTTCTAATCTCTCTTGTAAGGTAAAATAGATTTTGACTTCCTTTCACTGTGCAACTTTTTTTGTAAATTTATTAGTTTTTTCTCAACCATTGTGGATGCTCTTAGAGGATAGTGGTAGGATGTTCATGCAGGGATGGCTCAGGTGCGATGCAACTTGAGCGATCGTACAAAGCCCTGCCTCCTAGAGGGCTCATTTTGAAAAGTGACACTCATAAAGGATATTTTGGTTGTGGGTATCATAAGGATATGACCTAATGATTGTTTTTTGGTGAAGAGGAACTCCTCGTACTAGAGCTTGTTCTTACATAAAATTATATCATTTTAATCTTTCTAATTCTTGAAAACTAAGTGGAAATTTAATAGTGACTAAGCACTTTAATTTATCGTTAATTTTTAATGGTATCTTCAAGGGTTTAAAAGTTTTAGAACAATATGATTTTCAGTGATGATGATCTACATAACGAGGAAGCCATCTCTCACCAAGAGTCAACCTTTGGATCATCTCCATCTAGGCTCTACAACAATGTCATCTATAGGTTCCCTAGCATTACTATACGAGTCTAAAATAGCAGGCCCATTTTATATAATGTTGGACGTACCATTTCGCACAAGGCCCTCTAAATCTCAAGGACGTCTCTGTGTTTATGCTAGACTGATGTTAAAGAGAGTCCAGGTTTTGGTATGAGTCATCCTAGAAAATCATATTGGTCAAAATTTAGGTTGACTTAATTTTGACCATAATTTTACTATGAGCCATCCTCACTATTTAATAATAGAATAATAATTTTTTTTTAATAAACCCTCCATCTGTTTTTTTACACCCTATTCCTACCACTACCGTTACCATCCCCACTGGCACCATCTCCACCACCACCACCATCGCCTCCACCTCCACCATCTTCAAGAAATCATATATAGAGAGAAGGGGTGAAAAAGAGAGAAAAACAGAAGAGAGAGAGAGAGAGAGAAAGAGAAAGAAACATAGGAGAGAGTACGAGTGAGAAAGATAGTGAAACAAAAGAGAGAGAAAGAGTAGGAGAAAGATAAAGATTCAGATGAGACAAAAAGAGTGAGAGGAAGAGAAAGAAAAAAATTGAGAAGAGACAGATCTCTCTCGCTTTCTCTCTGTTTTTCCTCTCTAATAGATTTTTTTTTACTAGTAAAACGGACCCGAATGGCTGAGCACAAAGACTATAAACGGACCACTAAGTTCATTTATGTACACAAGAAACGTACTTATAGAAACAGACTACTAAGTCCGTTTCTATACACTAAAAATGGACCACTAGGTCCGTTTCTATACCCTAAGATAAATAGACTACCAAGTCCGTTTATGTACACTAAGTGAAATGGACCACTAAGTCCGTTTCTGTATATTAACATAAATGGACTACTAAGTCCGTTTTTGTATACTAAAAGAAACGGAGTTACTAGTCCGTTTGTAGTCTTCGTACTCAGCCCATCGGATCCGTTTCACTGTAACTGCCGACCTTGGTAAAAACTCGATTTTACCAGTCAAAGTCGAAAAAAATGGTTCAATATGTCCCGCTCTCTCTTCTCTTTCAAATCAAGTACCCATTAGAGAAAGATCGAGAGAGAAATAGATCTAAAATTTTCAGGTCTCACTCTCTTTTTCACTCTTTCACTTTCTCTTCTCACTCTTTTTCTCAACTCTCTATTTATTCTCTCGATGATGGTGATGGTGGAGGCGCTAGTGGAGATGATGGCGTTAGGGATGGTGATGGTGGTATAGGTGGGGTTGTTTAAAAAAAAAAAAGAGTTCGTGAAAGTTTTTTTTTAAAAAGAGTTGGTGAGGGAGGTTTTAAAAAATAAAAACAATTTTTTTATTAGGAGGCAGCTATTGGCACTTAAAAATGGGATAGGGGCAACTGGCAAGCGTGGTCAAAGTTAGTCTTTTAAGTTGACTTTATAAAAATAACAAATAGATAAGAGCTATCAAATTTGGTCAAGCTAATTACACAAATAATTGTTTGACCTTATCTTCTCCACTTTGAAATCTTAACTACCTCGAATGAAAAAGTTAAAATTTTGTTTGACTCTCTCTCGTCAAATATTATTTTTCGATCACCGGAGGTCGTGATCATAAAAGATGGTGAGTTCTTCGAACTAAACCCATAAATGGGATAGGGGTGTTAAAAAAATATTTTTAGAGAGGGTATTGGTTCCACTATTTCTTCTAAAGAAGCTCAAACAAACTATTTTTCAATAATTTGATCAATCTTTGAATTTTTTTTCAAGTTTTTCGAATTTCCGATTGAAGAAAATAAACTCAAATTCGCAACATGTTCGCTATTAACAGTGTGAACAATTCAGCATGTTCGCATACAAGGGTGTGAACATATCATCGTCCCAGATTTTTTTTAAAAACTTAAGTTAAAACTTACAAAAATCGCAAAAAATATGGATTCAACATGGTTTTAACTCTAACAAAATAAAAAAAATCTAAAAATATAAATAAAAACTGACGAATACTCGATTTACTTGGTCAATGGATTTTATGTTTTGGATTAAGTTTTAGATTTTGTCAATATGTTTTGACCAACTAAAGATTGCTCCAATGATTTCTTAGTATGCCATTATTCAAATACAGTAACCCTTATCACTCAGGCACCCTTATCCTATTTTTAAATGTCAATAGTAGCCTCTATTTGTTATTATAGATGAGGGTAGCTCATAGTGAGATTTTGGTAAAGTTATGATGGCTCATAGTGTAGGATGACTCGTACAAAATGTTAAGACTCTCTTTAACATCTGTCTTTATGCTATCTCATGTTAATCATGTGTGGTAATGGGACAAAAAAAAAAGGTCAAAGCTCTTGGTTTTTTTTTTTTACATAATTTCCAATTAACTTTAGGTGTGGAAAACTTCAAATTGTGAAATACAATAATAAATTTGTAAAATTATAAATAAAGTTAAATTCATATTGCATTGAAAATTAAAAAATTTGACTTAATGACTAAATTGACAAAATTCCAATTTAGCAATTTTACCAAATATATTTGCTGTAGTAAGTTAAGATCTAAATTGACACATTTAAAAGATGTGAAATATAGGACAAAATAAAATGATAGTTAAAATTCGGATGCATTAGAGTTAAAAAAATACTGTCTTTGGTGTTTTCTATGAAATTGTATCTACTTTTATAGTTAAATAGATTAAAAAAAATGTAGGAATTGATTAAATTTATTTCACTTTTCAAGCAAAGTATTTATGTACAATAATAAAGATGAAAACACTTTCAAATACAACCCAACTTTTTTGGATTTTATCCTAATTTTTGAAAAGTCAATTTATGACTACAAATCAAATGCGACCTACTTTTGAACTTTGTAGTGTCCTTGTATTGGCTTGAGTTAGCTAACCTCCCTAGATACACCCGGTCTCAATAACAGACACGTAACCTACTATTGCAAAACTCTTGGGTCAATGATATTGTATATCAGGAGTACCATTATCCTTCAATTCCTAACCATCAGATTTTCTCCTCTATCCCATATATGTAGATCTAACGGTAGAAAGCATCAAAAGTTGCCAATTGGCGGGCCAGATCATTAACTTCCACGTGGCGACCATGTATAACCGTGAGTAAGTTTCAATTCAAACATCCGGAAGTATAAAATCAACGCTCACTACATTGAAAATTCCACGTCAGAATGACATACGCGGCGACACGTTTAAGATGCCACTGTGGCACATTTATTATTTCCAGCTCAGTCATAGCTAGTCGACCAGGTGTAGATAACAATAAAAAAATGGATAACGTAGACCCGGTTATAATTTAATATTTAATAACCGTCCATCTCAGCCTTCCAAAATAGTCCCTTCCACATCATAGGGCTTATCTTGAGGCAGTGTTATATTTAATATTTGGTTCCGAGATATGTTATCATTGTGTCTATCCGGAAAGCTGCTACCCTTTGTAACGTCAGAACCGGCGGCTCCTTCACTGGTTGACTACACCTGAGGGAATATAATTACTTATGTACCCCTGATATTCTTTTACAATTCTTACTAAAAAACGGTGAAATTTTTTTCTTAAATTTGAAATCCCAAATTTCATTTAAATTGTAACGTTTTCTTGTTGAAGAAAAAGGCAAATGATAACCCTAGCAAAATGTTAAAGGTTTACTTTTTGAGAATATTGGTGACGGTATTTATATCAAGAACCATGTGCAAACTTAATATTTTAGTGAACACATAATTTTAGCATGAGTTGAAGAAAAAAAAGTAACAAATTCTGTAATTCAGTAACACGTAAACCTTAAACCCTAACCATATTGTTTACTTGAACTTTCTTAGTTGACATTAATTATTTTTTCCTATGAAAAATACTCAATGGCTCACCGCTCACATGCATAGTTGTGGGATGTTCAAGCATTTACGTTGTATTCAATGCTTAAACATTCTAAGAATATTCCCTCGAGGCGATTTAGAAAAGCTTAAACCTAAATGCATTTAATTGAGATTCATTTCCTATCTACAGTAAATAACAAAAAAAAAATAAATCACAGTTGACCAATAATTTTTAAGTTTTTTCTTATTTGTGTTAGATCGACTTAAGCTGGACATATTCATTATGAATATGATTTAGAATGTTATGATCGAAGTCACTATTCCTAATCGATTCGTAAATCTTATAAAATCAATATAAATGTGATCATTCGCATTTTTCAGCTTTTACTTATTAAGATAATCTATTCTATATTCAAAGTCGATCGTTATAACAGTATAACCGGCGAAAAGCTATCCAAACAATGACAAAATTGAAAAAAACCGGCTGTCACGGTAAAATTAGTGAATAACAGTTGTTACAATGAAAATAACAGCCGTTACCGTTTTTATACCAAAATGCCATTTTTCGCCCACCATTGAGTCATTGACTCGTTAATTGCCGTTTAGAAATATAATCTCGATTACAAAAAGGCCATTTTGGTAAATCAGCAGAAAAATTAAATTAATTATGGCAATATTGTCATTTCCACCTCATGTTTTCTTGGAATGTGTCAGAGTCCGTTTGCAAATTCATACACATTAATTGGTTTCTCTGTACAATGCCTTGCTCTCTCTTCTTTTTCTACTTTCTATCTATAAATACCCATTGTACCTTCAAACCATTTTCATCCCTTCTCGTTTACTTCACCAAATCTCTGGTTACCCTTTCTTTCTTTTTGTTTTTCAGTCATGAACGCTCTAGCCGCAACAAACCGTAATTTTCGCCATGCTTCAAGGATCCTTGGATTGGATTCGAAGCTGGAAAAGAGTCTTATGATCCCATTTAGAGAAATCAAAGTAAACCCAGTGTTTTTATTTGTATTTAGATTCATGGGTACTTTTTTTTTTTGTTTGATTGGATTTTGTTTGAGTAGGGTTCTTATTGTGTATTGTTTATTTGGGGTTCACAGGTTGAATGTACTATACCTAAAGATGATGGAACTCTTGTTTCCTATGTTGGATTCAGAGTTCAACATGATAATGCTCGTGGACCAATGAAAGGAGGGATTCGTTACCATCCTGAGGTGATTATTTTCAGTTTTTTTAACTCTTTTTGTAATGTTGAATTTTATGGTGGTTTTGATTATTTGCATGCTTAGTGGGTAATGGGTTTTTGAATTGGATCTAAATCCATTTGGGTTTTTGGGGTCTAGTTAATTCAGATTCTGATTTTAGCTGCTCTGCGTGTGGCTTTCAGATCAGATCATGGATCATCTAAATATGAGTTGTTTGATTGCTCTTTTTTACTGTTTCATTGATGTTTCCTGGTAGTGGTTTTGGATCTTTAAGCTAAATTGTTTGAGGGAATTGAACTTCAAATGCATTAGCTTGATCTTGGATAACCCATGATTTAGAATACCGGAAGTTACTCTTAAGGGTTCATGATCCAAGCTTTTGTGAGATCCTACTGTTTCAGTGGCAATTCTCTGTAAATAAAGGAGGATCAGATTAATTTACTAAAAAAAGGTTTTTACTTTAGGCTCTGATTGTTTGTTAACTGATTCAAGTACGAAAAAAGGGACTTTTAGGTTACTTTAGTTTGATCTTAGATCTTTTGGGGCTTTTGGGTGATAAGGACATGATATGAAGAACTTGCCTTTCTTGGTTTCATAGAAAGCTTTAACAGGCTTAACTGAATTTTAGTTGGAATTCTACCATTTTAGCAGTTTCATCAAGGTTTAAGTATTTTTTTTATATGCTTAATATACTAGATTCATGGTACTCAATCATAGGATTTTGATCCTTCGATCCGTAGGATACATGCTTTTACGATGTTGTATAAAAACTTTTTGTCGTTTACGTAAATCTTAATACGTAAAGAATCTTCGGGTATTAACGGTTTTCTTAGAAGGTAGCATGCTCTAATGATTTGAACAGATATTTCATTTAAGCTAAAATTAATGCGCTTGGTGTTGACGTACTTGTTAGATGATCATATTTGTATCCATCTTAGATGGTTTCTATTAAAGCTGGCTGCGGCGGTTCTTGTCTGTCTACTAGGATGACAGATGGAACTTCAAATTTGTTTATTTATTTTTGATCGGCAAGGGAACTTCATTTTAATAAGCTTTCCCTGCTCGACTTTGTACTGAGGTGAATTATTATTGTTACAAGGTTGACCACGATGAGGTAAATGCTCTGGCTCAACTGATGACGTGGAAGACCGCTGTAGCAGACATCCCATATGGTGGAGCGAAGGGTGGGATTGGGTGCTCCCCAAGGGACTTGACTAAATCAGAATTGGAACGTCTCACTCGTGTATTCACTCAGAAGATCCATGATCTCATAGGCATTCATACTGATGTTCCAGCTCCTGACATGGGAACTAATGCACAAGTATCATATTCCTCTATTGGTTTATATAATAGCATCTTCTTGAAGCATTCTCTATCTATAAAAGCTGAAGCGGATTTTTCTTATCTCTATTTGGTCAGACAATGGCATGGATTTTGGATGAGTACTCAAAGTTTCATGGTCACTCGCCAGCTGTTGTTACAGGGAAGCCTATTGTAAGTGTTTTCAACTAAGAAAAACTTAGTCTTGTAGCTTTCAGATCAAAGTGGATTCTTTATAGTTGAAGGAAATTAAAATGTTTAAAAACTTCATTTGACATTGTAGGATCTCGGTGGGTCTCTGGGAAGGGAGGCTGCAACTGGACGAGGTGTTGTCTTTGCAACAGAGGCTTTACTTGCCGAACATGGGAAGAGTATCTCGGGTTTGAAATTTGTTATTCAGGTAAAAGCAATACTATTTATTTCTCTGTCAATCCATCAGTGTTTCAATGGTGGCCCATTTGAGATAATTAAGAATTGCCTTTACTAGTTCTGTTGTTAATGAAACTATAAATTTTGTAGGGTTTTGGCAATGTGGGTTCTTGGGCGGCAAAGCTCATTCATGAGAAAGGGGGTAAGGTTGTTGCAGTCAGTGACATCACTGGAGCTATTAAGAATTTGAATGGAATTGACATCGAGGCATTGCTTAAGCACAAAGAAGATACTGGCACTCTAAAGAATTTTCAAGGAGGAGATGTCATGGATCCAAACGAGTTGCTTGTGCATGACTGTGATGTTCTCATTCCATGTGCTTTAGGAGGAGTCCTCAACAAGTATGTTTCAACTCTCCATGAACCTCTTTTTCATTGTTTTATTTTATTGTTGACATAGTATATAATCATGGTCTGCACTGTATCATTACAGTTTTACCTTCATTACCATTTCTACTTATATTATTAGAGAAATATCATGAACTTCCAAAGGTTGAAGATCCCTAATGTGTTAATCGGCTCCGAAGTATTGAAAGATAATTTTTCATTTAAGATACTCGTACAGTCGTACTTGATCATGTTGAGGTTGTAAGGAATATTCTTTTGTCCATATTTCTTTCTCCACTGACTTTGTTTCTTAAGATAACAAGTAGACACCAATTTTAGAGATAGGAATTCTAGTGTATTACCAGTTAACCTACCATCATTTAAGAGTTAATGTTTTAGTCTGCTTAAGCAGTAGAGCAGATACATTGATTAATTTCTTAAAATTACTGTTTGGGCTGCATTTCTGTGAGGAAATCCTACCATGCATGCTATGATACCCAGGTACAACAAAAATAAGAGACTTAAATGGCATTTTCACTTAAAATGGAAGTATCCGATACAGATAATACACTAGATGAAGCCCATTTTGAATTATCTGCCTATCGTAGTGTAGATTTCCTCCAAATTTTAGTCATATATTTTCTTCAATTATTCTGGTTGAGTGAAGAACTTAACATGATATGTTACCTGTCCAATACTCCAATTTCAGAACATCCATAGTTTACTATTCATCTGCTTTACCAATACTTAAACTGACTAGCTGGAAGTCATGTTAATCAACTTTAGTACGCACTGTCTGATTCATATGTTTTCCTTCACTTAAAGGGACAATGCTGCGGATGTGAAGGCTAAATTCATAATCGAAGCTGCAAATCATCCTACTGATCCCGAAGCCGATGAGGTAAATAAGATGAACTTGGTTGATTCATTGCAAATGAAACTACAATATTCTGATATTGCAAATCTTTTTACTACAGATTTTATCCAAGAAAGGAGTGATTATACTCCCTGATATATATGCCAATGCTGGAGGTGTGACCGTGAGCTATTTTGAATGGGTTCAGGTGCCTGAAATAACATAAAGAATTTGACCTCTCTCTTTTCTTTATTTGCGATATGATTTGAATGGGTTCAGCTATACACTTCTCGTTCTTCATCATCAATCAAATCACTATTCGTGACCCAGGATTCTATTTTATCATCAAACAAATCAATGTTCACATTATTTTTAATATGAATGAATAGATTTATGAGGAATCTAACGTGCTTATAACTTCTGCAGAACATTCAAGGTTTCATGTGGGACGAAGAGAAGGTGAACAAGGAACTCCAGAAGTACATGACACGAGCCTTCGGCAATATCAAGTCAATGTGTCAGACTCACAACTGCAACCTTCGGATGGGTGCCTTCACATTGGGGGTGAACCGTGTTGCTCGAGCCACCCTCTTAAGGGGTTGGGAAGCTTAAGAATGAAGAAGAAGTCACTGTTATAGGAATGAATGGGTTATATGGGAAATACTTGGTGTTGCTTTGTTGTCTGCCTTTTTAAACTTAAATATTGGATCTCAGTCATTAGACTCAGTGTTATAGGAATGGATGGGTTTTATGGGAAATACTTATTGTATACAAGTTATACAACTCAAGCTGAAAGTGCACCCAATGGATAAATGAAATATCAACTTTTATACATTTTGAAGCTTTATTAGTTATGATTTTGGTTGATTTACAGTTCTAGATGACTAGATCTTCATGACTAAAGGTTTCTCATGTAATTTTAAAGCTTGGCATGTATGACTAAAATATCCTCTCTTTTTTCTTTTGTCTTTTTTTTTGTGTGAAAAACGTATCCTTGATGTATTTGACTTGACATGACTAAAATATCCTTTTATGTCTTTATCTTTTTTGTCCAGCTACGCTATCGTGGGTTTGCCACCTCTTAAAATTAGGTATGGGTTTTAATGGGACGCAAAGAAATCGGGGTTGTACCAATATTTGAGATTTCTTCGTCTTCTTCCCCTCTCTCTTGCCAAATTGGTATGTTAATAGGTTTAAAACTTCAGGTCTTTGGCAGATTTTAGCGGTTATTTTTGTCATGTTTTTACATACAGATCTGCCAACTTTTTGAAAAAGACAAAGCAACTACATTGGTTTTCCCATGACCTTACTGACAGTAAAGAGGCTAGAAGGATAAGCTTCTGTTTTCCAAGCATGGGCTACTTTTCTCCCATTTTATTCTTCAGTTTTAGCTAACAATACATGAAAGAAGGAAGAAAGAACTAGCATTTCTCCAAGAACATCCATGGCCTCTATAGCCATATCTTCCTCCCTGCAAATAGCTTTTAGTTCTCACCAATTCATCAAGAAATATCACTCTCTAGCTAGACCCAGGTGCTCCTTGGCAACTAAGCAGACGACCCATGTTGTCACTGTTGATGTCGACAATAAGAACGTAACCAAATTATTAGACCCTCGAGAAAAAATCCAGTTCAACGAAAATGGTTCAGCGGGTAATGGAGGGGAATCTGCGAAAGGAATGGACATTGAATCATCTGTTCTTAGGTTTCATGATGAGAGATGGAAAAATGGAACTTGGGATCTGAATCTTTTCATCAAAGATGGGAATATGGATTGGGATGGTGTCATTGTTGCAGGTGAGAGGTCTCCAACCATGAAAACTCTAATTTAGATTACAGGAATATACATAGCATATGCTGATACCTTAGATTCATTGGTACTTAGTCTTATTTAATGTTAGAGCAATCTGATATTAGATAGTACTTTTAACATTTTAATTGTGAGGATACTCGTAAAAAAGATCCTTATGGAAGTTTTGCAAAAATGATCATATCACGAGTTGCAAATTTTGGCACTATAATAGTATAGATAAGTATCGAAAGTATATTACTTATATAACTCTAGATATTGCTGAACGCCAAAATATTCAACCTGTTAGATCAGTAGAAGATTAATAACTGATTGATTAAGGCGAAAGGATGACCTGTTCAATGGATGATCAACTTAAAACAGTTTTGAGCATTGAAGGTCTTGGATCGAACGAGAACTAGTTCATAAAAAAGATGAACAAGAATGTTCGTTAGAAGAAGCAAAAGATAAAGGGATTGCTGTTCCTCGCTTCCAAATAGATACAGAACATGGATGCTTTTGTGGAAATTATGAAAAATATTAATCTGACAGGACTAAAAAGCTACAAATACTGAGTTGGTATCAGTTTTTTATGCTAATTTTCCGCTAACCTTTTTTATCTCAGGTTTCATACTGAGGTTTGAACTATTGGTGTTGCAGAAGCAAGAAGAAGAAAGTTTTTAGAAATGTATCCAGAGGCAGCAACAAACCAAGAACCAGTTATCTTCAGGAGTTCTATCATACCTTGGTCGGCATGGATCATGAGGTCTCATTTGCCAGAAGCAGAGCTGCTCAATGGTTAAAACTAAAAACTGAACTTCAATCACTCTATTATCCAAAAAAAAAAAAACTTCAATCAATCTCAGCATTATCTTCATAGCAACTGATCTTGAAAATTTTGTTCTTAATCGCATTTTTCTGACAGGTCGAGCAGCAATGGTAGGATTCTTCATGGGGTATTTAGTTGATGCTCTAACTGGGCTTGACATGGTAGGACAAACAGGAAATTTCATCTGCAAGTCAGGACTTTTCATGACAGTCATCGGTATACTGTTGTTTAGGAAAAGGAAAGATTTCAGCAACTTGCAAAAGCTAGCAGATGAGGCTACCTTTTATGATAAACAATGGAAAGCTTCATGGAAAGAACACAATGCAAGTGATATTTCTTCGAAAAAGGATAGGAAAACCATGTAATTTAATCTTGTACGCAAGAAGTTTCCAAATAAATTTCTGATTATACTCTCAAGCTTCTAAATAGTTTCTATCATGAAATACAAGATCCTGATCTGCGACTGCTTCATTAACACTTTCTTCAAGAACTTAAATAAACTCCATTCATTCTATGCTTGATAAGGAAAAGCAATACTCGTAATAATGAGCTCAACTAGCAAAAATTACTCCGGATTAGGCAAGTTTCTTTCTGACAAATAGTTCGCAATCCTTCCAGATTACGAAAAAATAGAATAGGCAGAAGTGAAAGAAGACAATAAAAAGAGGTAAGGAGGGACAACGAATTGAAACCCAATCGCCATGCAATTGGTTATTCCAAGTTGGAAGGCTGTGAAAATATGAAAGCATTTCCTATCTAGAACCATAAGTGTAGAATTTCAACAATGATTAAAGCATTTAAGAAGCTAATCATAAAGTGTGTGGGTGGTCGTGGGTGTTAGCGGACGTTTGTTTTCAATTCTTCACCCAGTAAATCTCATTAAGTGCTCAATGATGAGAAACTTCATAAAAGAAGTAAGCAACTTTAAGTCTACCATTGAAAGATACATAACAATTTTCAAGAAATACTACAATTACAATGGAGGGAAAGAAAATACCAATCTCAGAATCATCATTCTCCTCTATATAAAAAGCTAAGACAAACTACAGTGAGACAGTAACCCAAAAGAAGAAAAACATTAGAGGTTGCATTGATTAACAAACTCACAGACTAGAAGTCCACTAGTCTTTCTTGGAACCACTAGCGGTTTCATCTTGCCACGTTGCTTGCCATTGTTTGTCATAGAAGGTTGTTTCTTCCAGAAGCTTCTTTAAATTTTCTACATCTTCATTCTTTCGAACCAGAAGAACTCCAACTACAGCTACGAATAGAAGTGTTTTGCAGAAGAAGTTCCCCATCTGGTCAACAAGACCTACCCCGGTCAAGCTATCTACCAGATAAGCCATGAAGAATCCTATCATTGCAGCACGGCCTGTAAAACACAATTGAAACTAGGTAATTTAGACCGATAGATAAAAATAAAAGCTGGGTAATTTAGCACGAGCAAGAAAATTGTATCCATCAGATCTACACCTCAAAAATTAAGAAGGGAGAACCAACCATTAAGTAATTCTGCTTCAGGAAGATGGAATCTTTTGACCCATGACCACCAGGGGATAATTGAGGTGTCAAAAACTACAGGATCATCATTACTAGATGTTTCTGGATTATCTTGAAGCCACTTCCTCCTCCTAACCTCTGAAAAGGAATAGCAAGATGATATAAGACAAACAGATAGGCCATGAACGTTATGGTCAAGCAAAGGTAAACCTTACAGCAAACAATGATACATTAATGGAACTTATAACGGATGAAAAGGAAAACATGAAGGAAAAATATGAAGGCTTTTAATCATGGCCAACAAGTAGTGCCCAAAGATTGACATGAAGGAAAATATGAAGGAAGGAAAAAAGAAAAAGGAAAACATGAAGGAAGTAATGCACACAACTAAGACATCAAAAATAGTAATTATCTTAATTACAATAATAAATTGCATCGACAGAATACATGATACATACAAGTAGGGGAAGATGGATCTGCACTTTTATGCACTCCAGCTTCAAGGCCTCCAATAAGTAATATGCGAAAAAGGAAATATATAAATGTTTTTCCATAACATTTTTCCAACAAACAACAAGGGTAATAATTGTATCATGACTTACATACGAATAAAATATGCATAATCAACGAAAACAAGACCCGTTGAGAAGCTCCTCAAACACCTCAGGAGTACAGAATCCATGTTATCCATACACTATTCTAGGTCTCTTTTTTCCAATCAAAAAGCAAAACATGACATATCTCAGGGTGAAGAATGATGGCACTTCCGTTATAATCTGTGGATGTTTAATGATTCGAACTGCAGGAGCACCTCCCAGATGGGGAATATCATGAAAGAGGTATCAACTAAAAATATCATGAAAACAGTATCTAACTGAAAGTACCAAGCCCAAAACCATCTTTTTCTTGAGTTCGTAAAAATAGATGGTGTGCCTCCAAGACAATCCACTGCCTTTAAACTGCACTAAACAGTAGTCTCAACTATTGAATCAATACCTTATCTTTTGAAACAACAATAGCAGTACTGAAAATGGCCTACATAAAGATTCATTAGTATAAAGGATACGTGCAATGAATCAATCAAAATCCTAAAATGGTCATGCAAGAGGTCATAGTGTATTGGTTAGAAGAACACAATTGATGAGCACTTGTACCAGTTGGCTCGTATGTTATCTTTTCTTATTAGTTTAACAAATTCTTTCTTTGAGTGTTAGTGGCTTCTTCTTTTTCTCTCTTTTTTGGATAGTAAAATATGTTAGGTGTCGCCACCAGGGTAATTAACAATTTCTCCATGAGGCCCGGCTCTAGCTAACAACGTCAGGCAGGCTAAAGTACCCTAGATACGCACATTTTTTTGGGCCATGATAGAGAAATCAGTAAACCTAACATAAAGTTTCAAGTTTTGGAATTAGTATACCTAGCATATTCCAGTCAAGAAATCACATTCAGAACTTCAGAAAGAAGAATATATAGTTGAAACTTAGAAAGTAGAATAAGAACAAATACAAAACATTGACCAATTTTTCAAGGACACACTAAATCAAAGCCCAATACATAGGTTCCTGTATTTTTTGACATACTCATTTTAACTGAAAGTCTGAAACTATAAGCATTATGCAGTAATAGATCAAATTTGAGTTATAAAACATGTGAGTTACCAACTAATAAAAGTCATGCAATTGAGTCATCCATATCGATCACATTCTAAGAAAGGTAAGTTTCTTCTTTCTTTAAATCGACAAGAAAGGTACCTTCAACACAGTGAAGTAGTCAATTTAGTTCCAAATTCCAATAGCAATTATTAGTTCCATAAATGAAATGACTACAACAGCAGATGTTAATATTTGTTTTTCTGTACAATCACAAGCATTATCAAGTGTAATTTTGATCCTATGTTCATGTGGGTATGCATAATTTGGACCAGTAATTGTGTTTCCGACACTTAAATAGCTGGAAAAATGCACTGATGATGATGGTGATGGAAAAAATGATGAATGTGGTGATGTTTATGTAGATATACACAAGAGGGATAAGCATTCCCATCTTCAATTCCTTACAGCAATACAGTTGGGAAGAAAGGGACAAAGTCCGACTACTACAGCGACAACTAGGGTACCCAGGTTGGTGATTTTCATGTGCACATTCACAATTGTGATCAGTATTTCCATTTTAGACCCAATATACAACACTTATATAATTATGACTTGGGAATCAACAGATACACTTTCAACATATTACATGACCAAATGAATAACTAAATGAAACTAAAACAATCAAATCCCAAAAGTAAATCATCAAAAGCTGCATGACCTAGAGAAGTTAGTCAAGAAATAGAACCATAAAAAAAAATAAAAAAAAAACCCAAACAAGCATTTCCAGAAACAATAAAAACTCAATCAGAAGAACCCAAAACAACAATCTCACCTGCATCAATAACTGCATCCCAATTAGTCTTCCCATCTTTCTCAAACTGCTTCAAATCCCAAGTCCCTCCAACCCATCTTGGGTCTTTGAATTTCAGAGCCACTGGTGCTTCCACTGGAGCCACCGCCGATACACCATTTGACCCAAGAGAAGCTTCCTCTTTAACCACCTCAGTAACAGAAGCTTCTTCCTTCTTCTTCTCTACCTTCTCCTCCTCAACTATCCCAGCTCCATTTTCTGTTGCTTTAATGGATAAGAAAAGCAGATTTCTCTTGAACTTTAAAGGAAGATAAGGTTTTTGAGTAAAATGGGTTTTGGAAGTAAAAGTAGCAGAAATCGTTGGAAAGTGAGTAGAAGGAGGAGAAAACAGAGCCATTGATCACTGTGTTTTGGATTCACAACATAGCTTTCTCTCTCTCTCTTTTCTCCCTCTCTCTCTCTCTCTCTCTCTCTCTCTCTGTGTTGAGCAATCTGAGCTTCGAAAATGAGTGAATGTAGTGTTCAATACTGAAAAGTTCTTTATCACTTTGAGGAAGTTTTGGCTGTAAAATTGTAGTGTAGTTTTGTGATTCTGATCTACATAAATCTCATGATCTATGGTGGTGATTCATTCGAAAGTGATTCAGAGCCACAGGCATTGGACAGCTTAATGAGGAACTAGTGTGGAATCTGTGGATGGGGCTGTGGGCCCAATAAGATGGGGCTCAATTTATACCGGCCAATGAAAAACTCCCATCTGTACTAGGTAGAATGCAAGAGGAAGATAAGAGTGTACTCCAAAAATGTGGGTCCCACGCTAACCAATTAGTTTAGTCCGGTAGTCCTCAAGACCCAATTGGAATTGGAGATAGCTCCAAATATTGTCTGCATTCTATACGGGTGGTACTTGAGTTGTGTCAACCGACTAACGTGAAGGAACAGAACCACAATTTTGAGCAAACATGATCCATGTTATATTTTTCCTCAAAATCCCTGATCATTTTTCTTCAAAATCCCTCGTCCCTACAAAATCTCTCCTTGTCCAAACAGACTATATGTGTACCGGGAACATTGT
This sequence comes from Macleaya cordata, assembly GCA_002174775.1. Lineage (NCBI taxonomy): Eukaryota > Viridiplantae > Streptophyta > Magnoliopsida > Ranunculales > Papaveraceae > Macleaya > Macleaya cordata. The sequence continues at coordinate 228,417 of MVGT01000171.1, read as the reverse complement.
TAGCTTGTTTATTTTTTAAAATACAAAAGATTTTTTTCATTAAAAAAGTTTGTTGTTTATATTTTGTATTAGTGTTTTTTTAGTTGATTTAAATAGCAAGTAGAAATTAGTTGGCTTGCATTACCCGCCTAATCCACTAAAATCAATAGAAACTTAGGCAGCTCGAAGAACCCGAAAAACCTACTTGGGCTATGCTTGGGCAAGCCCCTTTGGGTTCCATGGGTTCTTTGGGCAACTGGGTAAAAGAAGGTGCAGCTTGGACCTGGCTTGGCCAAAACCTCTAACCCACTCAACTCTCCCAAGGAGACCTAACAAATTGACCCGTGACCCACCAACCCTATCCTAACCCGACCTGACAAATCCTATCCTAACTCGACCCGTTACTAAACAAGTTAAGATTGGTGTTGAGCATTCCTGATTAGTCGTGATTTTATCACTCAATAATATTTAGACCGCAATCGCCGGTTGTCTATTGAGACAACGGAAAGTACGGGTCGATCCTCAAGGATTAAGGAATAAGTAAAATTAATTTAATTAAGGTTGAAAAGTTTTTAATTGATTTGAAGCAAATGAAATAACTAAATAAAAATTTCACAAAAAGTAGAAGAACTAGGATTTCAGATTCCACTAATTATATGCATACCATCAATTTAAACTCTCTCTAATCTCCCTTCAATTATAACTCAAACCCAATACAAATTATGTAATAGATTCGGAAAATATTTTCATTAATATTTAAAATAACCAAGGAAATAATATGATTTTCTTCACTTTTAAAAAATAACAACTCCAATAATTAATTGTCAAAGTTAAGCATATAATATCAAAACAATAGTTAAGCATATTATATCAAATCTAAGCACAATTAATAAAGGTGTATGTACTAATTTCATTAAGAAGCAAAAGTGTAATAAATAATATTACGAGAAGACAAATCATTTTAGCTAAAAATAATTATTAAGGGAGATTAAGATTAAGATTAAATATCATGGCATGCACATAACTAGCTTCCTCTTTAATCCTAGAAAAGAAATTTAGCTAGACATAACTCTAAAATTAATAACAAAATAAGTATTCATTGATGAAAATCTTAAAGAACTTACAAAATTACTACACTCCCAAAATATCTTTCTTCATACAATTCTCTAACTCTCTACACTTCCCCCCTTCTTCCTTCTTTCTCTTCTTCATTCTCCCCCCTTTTATAGATTTCTTCCCACTTAAATTCTTTAAGTAAAATAAATAAAATTAGCAAGTGGGAGGTATTGGATGGTGGGGATATTTTCTTTGATAATTAATTTGGTATTGGATGATTTGTAAGGCTTATGTGGTTTGACATCATGATGATGTCATTAAGATCATTTTTGCCTTCTTTGTTTCATTAGTGATTAAACTCCAATCTTTGACCAATTTTGACTGCCTTTGACTGAATTGACTTGGTCATCATGTGCCATTTGCATGTACTCTCATGGTGCCTCTGATAGATTTGTGGGGTGCTTTTAATAAATTTGGCTAATTGAACCAAATTTTGCAATTGAAGCATTTGAAGTCTGTTTATCTGCAAAAACATAAAAAATCATTAAAAATAATATATAATTGAATACTAGCTAATATAAATTAAGGGATAAATATGTAATAATTATGCACTCAACAATTCCTGACCATTTTTTATATGAAAAAATGTTAAACAAGTCAAGTTAGGGTATGAAAATTGACCTATTTAATAAACGAGTCAGGATTAGGGTTGACCAATATTGACCCTTTAACCCATCAATCCACCTAGGATCGACCCTAACCCTAACCCGTTGCCAGGTCTACTCCCAAATCTTACCTCTACTATCTGTACCTCTATATTGTGGTCTATTGATGATCCATGCTATGACCTCGTTGGTGAAGGGAAGTAAGTGGGTTGGGATAGGATAATGGGGACCCTAGGTGTGGCTTATTTATGAGATTTTGGCCCTGATGCAAATCGATAAAAAAATTAATAAAGATGGCATGAAGTTCAATGTCGTTCTCTATTATCTTAATGAGGCTTCGAAATAAGTCGTGTGCCATTGCGTCACACATAAAGGACTGATTTTATCCATTCAATTCTTATACTTCGCTTACACCTATTGTGGGCATGTGTAAAGACGATCCAAGAGCTATTTTTTTGCAAAAATGATTTCCTCATCATGTTGATAAACATTGACCATTGAATAATTTGTTTATAGGCCCCCAACATAAGAGTAAAGCTAATGTTATAATAAAGAAAGAAATGGTGTGTTATCTTTCATTCCTCTTAATCTATTTATTAGGTTCAATTCTAGTGTAAGAAATAAACCTAATAAGTATACGTGCAATGCAATTACATAAAGCTTGTTATATTAATTATAGAAAAATGTTAGACATACCAATTTTTTTTTTTACCATAATTGCGTAGTACAAAGAATATGGATGAAAAATTAGGCCTGAAACCCGAATCGACTCGAAAAGGCCTAGGTCTGTCAAGCCAAAACCCTCACAGGGCTAGCCCAAACCTGTAAGCTTGTTGGGCATGCTTATGTTGGAATCTAGTAGGCACAGCTCGGCTCAAAATCCCAAACTTGATCAAAACACAATTTATATTTACATTTATGTATAAATCTCTTCATTTTTCACATAAAAGGTGATGTGGAAAGTTGGTTATAATATCAGCTTTGTATATTAAGGTTACTAGTTCAAGCATTGGCAACAAAAGCTCGAGCTCGCCTTGATCAGGCACTAAGGTGATTGGGCAAGGTCTCCCAATTCATCATCAGCTTCGGTCCAGGCCAAACAACATCGGGCCTTTGAGTCCTAACCCAACTCGGGCCCGAGTTGGGCAAGGTCTCCTTGGTTATAATAGTATCAGCTTTGTACATTAAAATCACTAGTTCAAGCATTGGCAACAGAAGCTCGAGCTCGCCTTGATCAAGCACTAAGGTGGTTGGGGAAGGTCTCCCAATTCACCATCGGCTTCGGTCCAGGCCAAACAACATCGGGCCTCTGTGTCCCAACCCAACTCGGGCCCGACCCAGCCCGACTTTTTTACATCCCTAACCAATAAACCTTTATACAAAACCACACCTACCTTAGCTTCACTTGTCAGCAAAAATCACTAGCCTCCCTTAGTGCCATGTATATTAGAGAATGCTAATGACTCCGCAATTACAACTGCCATTGGCATATTTTTGACCAAAAATACTTTTTGGACCAATGGTTTTATAAAAGTAGTGCCAAATGTTTATATGGCAGGGTAGGATTCACCACTTTTTCCTCCAAAAAATATTTGAAAGAGTTTTTAATTTACATGGCAATGAGATCGACTATGCCACATAAACATTGAGCAAAACTTTTATAACTTGGTTAGTCCAAACAACACTACTCATTTTTTTTACCACCTCAATAGAAGACGACAAGCCATCCGTGCAAGACCAAAAAAGTGGAACCAAAACAACATTTCCTCCAAAAACCTCTAATTCAATCCCGGGTGCCCAAAACCACCGGCTAACCATTCCAAATGCCACGTCCTTCTTCTTCGTCCCAGTCCAAATGACGAAACCAGTCGTGAATTGAACTTAATTTTTTAGATAGTCTGGGCCCCATCAGCGCACATTAGCATAGACCATCTCATTTCACCTTTCACGATAACAAAAACATTCATTACAAATTCTCTCTCTTTTCTTCGTTAGATGCTGAGAAAACCTCCAATTAATTTTTCTCAGCCATGACTTTCCTCCCCAAACCCTCCTTCTCCTTAGTCTCCGACCCTCCTTCTCCACCGGCACCGCCCGATAATTCCGATGGAGCAGCGGAGCGCCGCCTCCGTGAGGCGGAGGACCGTCTCCGTGAAGCGATCGAGGAGTTGCAGAGGCGACAACGACGCGCGCGTGGACTTCACCCGCCTTGTGAGCATGCTGATGAGTCATGTGTAGCTAACGCTATAGGAAATCTTTGCCAGACTTTTCTTCTCTCTTATGGTGTTAGAGTTGGAATTGGAATTCTTCTTCGTGCTTTTAAGCTTGCTCGAGGACAATCTTATTCGTCTATTCTTGATCTCAAGGTTAGGGTTTTCTCATTTTGATCCTTCATTTGATCTATTGATATCGAGTTTTTAGGGTTACAGTTGAAATACAAATGTGTAGTTTTTTTTGTTGTTTTTTTATCTTGAAATTAGTTGCAATTTGAGATGTGATAATTATTTTTAGGGCAGATTTGAGAAGTTCAATATGGTAAGAACCTAAAAATTATTGATCATGGAATCTCAAACAAAACATTGAAGATGAAAAAACTTCACTAGAAACAAACTTCTAATAAAAGTAACTACTATCGCAATACGCATTTGGTGTGGAATTTATATAAGAGGGAGGTTATTGCACCCCTCTTAGAACGCCCCCTTCTGTAGTGCCCACATGCGATGCATCCAGGGGCTAATTTTTTTATGGGATGTTCTTCTCAATATGTATATCATCATATTAAAAAATCAGTATATTCTAAAACTTTTAACCTCTCAAATTACTTCTAAAAAATTGATAACTATATAGTTACGGTTAATTTGAAGGGATTAGAAGTTTTAGAATGAACTGATTTTTTAATATGATGATATACATATTGTGAAGAACATCCCATAAAAAAAATCAGCCCTTGGATGCATCGTATGTGGGCCCCACAGGAGGGGGCGTTATAAGGTGGCGTTATAAGGGGGTGTTCTAAGAGGGGGTGCAATAACCTCTCTCTTTATATAAATTTCTAACTGAGAGTTCGTTTTAGATCTTGCACAGAATTTGAGACTAATAATCTGATTATGGATTTATAGTATCAATTAGATTCTCTTTTCTTTTGTTCCTCCTCTGAGGTACATATCAACAGACTACGATTTCGACTGATCTTAAAGATAGTTTGTGCCCCACCAACACACACTTGCAGATGCGTAGAACCTTTGATCAGTTGCTGCCATGGCCTTCCACTCCAATTTCTCCCCCATCCCTTCTGGCACCTGATAACTCCGATGAAGTTGCAGAACTTTGCCTTTGTGAGCTGCAGATGTGGTAAGGTCGGGCATGTGGGCTCAACTTGCCTCGTGGGATTGCTTATCTTTCTTCTCTGCCAGACCTTTCTATCTCTTAGGGTGTTAGAGTGGCATTCGTATCTTTCTTCGCGTTTTCAAGCTTGCTTGACAACAGGCTTACTTGTCCCTTTGTGATCTCAACCTTAGGGTTGTCTGCTATGATCTATTATTGATTTTGAACTTTCAAACCAGATTTTATATTTGGATGAAATTGTTGATGCTTAATATATTTTTTGTAATTTATGAATCAAGATAGTTCTGTATCTTTTGTTGTTTTTATCTTATAAATACTTGCACTAAGAGATGTGATAGTTACTAAGGGTGAGAAATCTACTTAAATCTACAACTGAGAAGTATAACTTACTCGTACATGCTGTATGAACTCTTGCAAAAGAACACAATATGGATTGATCATCGTCAACATATTTAATTCTAGGAAGATATTCGTTCAGTGATCTTAAACGGAAACACATCTTTTTTTTATTCCTATCCACTCCAAGTACTTCTGTTGATTGTAGATAATGAATAAAGAAGACTGAATCCACTTTCAGATCACTTGGCATGCTTTTGTTAATGATGAATGATAGAATTTACTACTTCCCTTTCTTTGATGAATTTACTACTACCCTCTTGTCCAATTCCCAATTATTTTAATGTTATGAAGACTGCCTAGAGTCTTGTTGATTACTGTTAGCCAAGCCCAAGTACGTTTAATTAAATTTGTAGCCTAGTAAAGCTATGACTTGATGAAGTAGTGTTTGGTTATATCAGCATCAAATAATTTTACCTTCTACTTGCAGCAACTTGTGTCAGAGAAAGATTTGATAGTAAGAGAAGAAGCATGTCGTATTGGGTTACTTTTTGGTGGGTTTACTGGATCTTATCACGCCCTTAGATGTTTCTTAAGAAATTTCAGAAAGAAAGAGACACCCTTCAACGCGTAAGTTTATATTCATGTTTCGAGTTCTGTTAACTACTTTATTTTTATGTCTCAAAATTTGTTAGTATGGTTTGTTTACTGTTCTTGCATGATGGTTCCTCTTCCATATTCATGACTTAGTTAAAGGGCATGATGGAGCAGAATTTTAGCAGGTTCAGTTGCAGGATTGTCTATTTTAGCATTAGATGATCCAAGCCGGAGGCGTACCCTTGCTTTGTATCTTTTGGCTAGGCTTGGCCAGGTAGAAGAATAAACTATTACATTCCCTTCTCACTTAGTTATTCCATAAATATGCAATGGTCTTTCGTTGAATTTTTTTGTCCTTCATTCTTATAGCATTTTTTCCTCAGTGTGCTTATAATTCTGCCAAGTCCAAAAATAAGTTTCATCTCTGGGGAAGCCATTGGAGTCATGGCGATTCTTTGCTGTTTGCTTTAGCATGTGCCCAGGTGAGCAAATCACAAACTCTGATTATTCAGGCTATTAATGATATTTAAATTTGTTTTCACATGCATACCGTTGACATAGTTAACTGTGTAAATCCTATGGTTCACTCAAACCATGAATGACATGTATCACTTTTAAGATGTTATATATTTATTTGACCGCACCATGGGCTTGATAGACATTAGAATTTGTCCCACACATCTGTGCACTGACGTTCGGGATTATGCATGCACAGAGATGTTTGGTGCATATTCCTTTGGTGGTCGAGCACATTGTGTGTCTCAAGTATGCTTTACATTTCATTATTTAAGTTGGAAGGAAGATATTACGATATGTGGATGTTACCTTTGAAACAGACCTGCTTTTCTTTTTTTCATTATTATTGTTTTCTATTTTCATTTTCTTCTTTTTTCCTTTCATTACATTTTTTTGATTAAAATAGAACCAGGTTAATACAACTTTGCTGGAGTATATTGATTGAATCAATTACTTTCTTTCGTTATTATTTTCAGCCTTGAACTTTTTTCTGGTTGTCCCCGGCTTCTCAATATTCCATCTATTCAAGCATGTCTTAGCTTATAGAGCTAACAAAGTTTCAAACAATAGTTTAAAGTAAATGTTGTGATATTATACTTTACTGGTTTTTTGAATTTTGTTAGCATAGATGATTCTCCTGGATTTTTAACCTGTATGTGATCTGAAATTCTTGTTCTATCTTGTATAGAAGCTTACATTAATGAATTGACATGTTTTAATTTCTTATGTATATCTTTTTGTGCTCAATAGTTTACTGTCAAATTACTTGTAGAAAAAGTTAGCTTTTGTTTTTAACTGATTAAGAATTTTCTTTCAGGTTATGTATGCCTTTGTAATGCGTCCAGAGAGCTTGCCCAAATCATATCAAGATTTCATTCAGAAGACTGGACCTGTTGCACAGCCTGTATATAAGGCTGTAAGAGACAGCTGTAGAGGTTGCCGCATTGATGTTGTTTCTCTCTCTGCTTACTTATCTAACACAAAGGCACCCAACTCCGTGAAGCTGGAGGAGTTTCCCTCGATAATCCCTTGTTCAATAATCCATCCAAATACAAATTCATGTTTAGCTCACAATGCTAATGCAGCATCAGCGACTTTCAGAAAAACATTTCCCCTTTACTTCTCATTGACTTTTGTACCATTCGTTGTTCTCCACTTACAAAAGGTATACCACATATGTTACGTTTGTCCGAATTTGTTATCTGTTTCTTATTCTCTTTCCCTTCTAGGCAATCTTTGTGGATCTGGAAAGAATCCTATACCGTATTATATTTGTGTTTGCTTGGAAATGATGTTGAGTAGGAGGAAGCACATGGATTCTGACATATGCTTACATTCATGTCAGCTGATTTGAATGACAGATACCTGATATTTGTAATTTGTGACTCACACATTACCTTTTTCGTGATGATATTTGAATGATTAATACTTATGATTGGTATTAAACTATTAATGACTTCCACATTAACTTTTTCATAGGAAAAAGTAGGAACAATTAGATAGAGAAATGTGTGAGGTGGTTGCAAATTATTTTTTAAGTGTTTTAGATGAAATACGAAAATGCACATGTTTTTAATTACTTCATTTAGAGGCATTTTAATAGTATTCTAAGGGTAAAATAGGAGTTTTTTGAATATTTGCTTCGTCGACACCGACACTAGTGTCTGACACTTGTGGATATTTCAGTGGTTACTTGCACATAATAATGTTAGATGTGGTGTGTGTTTCTTGTGTGTACTTGCACATAACCATGTTAAAACATAATGTCGTTGTAGGTTAATATCTTGTGTGTATTATGTAACAATGTTAGATCTAAAGTACAACTTGTAACTAAGATAAATCACATAATAACTGGGACAAGAATATATGTATGTGTACATCCGTGTCTGCGCTTTGGCTTTCGCCAACTCACCATGTCCGACACCTTGTACCAATGTCCGATACCGACACATGTACCGGTATCATTGTTACATAGACCTCACTAGTTATTAGGAAAGTCGCTTCCCTTTATAATTAGATAGATGGTTGCTGATAAGGGGATTTATATTTCCATTCAATACTGAACCCTTTATTCTTTTTCATTTCATGATTTTCTCAGGTATACGAATATACCATTTCTATTCTGGCAGGTTGTTTTTTTTTTTTCTTCTAATTTTCTTTGGTGCTGACTGAAACAATGCACTTTATACTAGTTTAGTTCTTCATTGGAGGTTGCTTGTTCTTCATTCATAACCAGATGATTTCTTTTCAACTTCTAATTTGTCCATTTCTTTAGACTGTGACTTGGTTTGCCAGATATTGTTTCTTAGTTTTTTCCAATACATTTATATTATGGCTCCTTGTTTCTTTTTATTTATATATCACGGAAATTGCTTGAATTGTTTGACTGAAAGAAATGACAGCATATCTGTGTCCATTGTTCTATCCAATCGACAAAGTATGTGGCACATTTTATTGTTTTATTAACTTTATATGTTTTAATGATCTTAGAAAGTTAGAATGCATGAGATAGTGACCTGTCTCTATCCTGTGCAGTAGCAGAATACTAAATCATATAACTGAAATACTTTATTGATAAGAATAAATGAAAGCATACCATTTCATTGCAAGAAAGCAAGGAAAGCTGTCTTGTATGTTTACATGTTTCTTCCTAAATGCCAGTTAGATACCAATGGGTTACATCGATTATTGTGTTTCTGGTGAGCATCAACTGGCAATTAGTCTTCTGGTGTCTGTTTTTGAAATATCTTGGAAAAGATGTTGATAAAATAGGGTTTTGGTAGAAATGGATGTTAGATCTTTCATGAAATGATGCTTCATGTATGATCATTTCGGGTTTTAGATTTCCACGGTGATAATCAAACATGCCTAGAATGTGTTTATTGACATATTATATAGTTAAACCACATTTTATCTACTTTAATTCTTTAATTAGACTAGCAGAAATTCCCTGGTATATGCCTAGAAATAGGATTTGCATTTCTTTGAGTTCTGATTAGCAGGGAGCTTAGGAAAATCACGCATGCTAGAGTTATTATGTCCATTTTGGTAACAACACTATGTCATAGCTCAGACTAATTCTTTGTGAATGCTTACTTATTTCGTGGATACCTCTTTGCATTAAAATAATAGTTCTTGGACTGATTCTCCGTGAATGTGATCCTCACCAAGTTCATGGATTCCCCTGCTCGAACCTGCTGGCTTGCTGTTAAAGGCGCTGTTCGCTCTACAACATTCTTGTCTAGTTTTGTTGGAATCTTTCAGGTAACTAGCTAGTTATTTCGTTCCAGTTCCATTTCCTTAGCATTTTTACTTTTTTTATTTTTTTTACTAAGTTCTTTTTTGTGTGTTGCAACTTGCAAGGGAGTCATATGTTTGCACAGAAAGGTTGCAGTGAAGGACCACAAACTTGTGTATTGGTTGGCTGGCGGACTTGCTGCCCTTTCTGTTCTTTTGGAGAAGAAATCTAGACGGGGAGAACTGGCTCTATATGTTGTTCCGCGAGCTAGTGATTCGTTGTGGTATATCTTGGTGAATCGGCATCTGCTCCCAGATATCAAGAATGCTGAGGTAATTACAACATCTTGCCTGAAATCTTCCTTCTGTTGGCTTTGGGAACACCTTTTGCAACTTTTTTTAATTTTTTTGAGAAGACCTTTCGCAAATTTTAACTACTGTAAAAATGACATATAAACTGAATAGACCTGCGTTTTGTCTGAAAACTGGATTAGGCACAAGATATGCTAACTGATTGGCTTTTCTCCATCTTTCAATGACCAAAAGTTTGAGATTGTTTAAACAAGGGGTAAGTGGTGGTCAGCTCCATGGCTCCATCCACTCTTTTGTGGTCTTTTGCAATTTTTTGGATGCTTTTAGGGGTCCTTCATTTTTTTTCAGAAAATGAAATTAATATAGCAAGGAGTTTCTACGGTATGAAATGTGTGTCCAGTGGCTAACCTGAGCTACAGACAACTCAATTTAAATCCCAACCTGATCCTGAACCCAGTTTTCCCACTTGGAGTGCGTACCGAGTTCTTTATTATATGTAGTCGATGCATGACTTGTGTTAGGTTTGGTTGCTTGGGGCACAGTAGTAGCACAAAAAAAAAAGTGTAACTGAAACATTATTTTCAGTAACGGCTAATATCTGTTCTAGTATTTACTGAAAGCTATGTAACATCGACTCAAACATGTGCGCAGGTGTCAAAAAGTGGCGGGAGGTGTATGATACCAAGCCTTAAAGACACCTGAACCCTCATAATGTGTGCACAATTTTATAATTTTTTAAGTGAAATTAGTGTTAGTTTGCTTAAAAATTAGAAACAAGGAAAAAAATATTTGAAAAGTAGAAGAAAGCATTTTATCAAATAAATTAATAAATAAAGGTAGATTTTTTTTTAAATTTCTGACTAGTAGTTGCTTTTGACAACTTAAGAGGTTGGTTTATGAAGAATGGGACACGCAAGCCCCTCATTTAGAATCTTTTTCTTGGTTGGAAGTTATTAAGTGGATGCCTTGTCTTTCAGTACATGTCTGACGTTCCTAAAGTGCCTTGTTAAGTAGACCGAAAGCCTCAGAGTGAGGTTTTCAATATGTTTTGCCCCTCTTTTCTCCCATTTTTCTTGAAATTATATGGTCAAAAAAATGTCTTTTGATACCATTATGAATACGACATTTATACTCTAAATTCGATATATCCGACATAGATACGTTACCAACATGGCATCAACTCCAAGTATCGTAGGATGAAACACAGTTACTGCCAATTAGTGCAAGTAGTAATAATAAAAGTGAGAAGAAAATAACGGTGGTCATACATCTGTCCAAAGCCTTAACTCAAGCTCATATAGCTTGGGTTTCGTCTCTGAAACCATAGACCAAGGGAATTGCTATGGTGATGTGTTCTTGACTATGAATAGAACTGGAATTTAGAGTGAATGCAAACAATGATATTTCTTTTCTATTTTAGCTTTAGATCTCTCTTGAAAGTCTGATGGCTTCTTGTTCTTCACAGGTGCCACTATTCTGTATTTGTATGGGAGGAATCATGTATTACTTGGAACATGAGCCGGACACCATGGCTCCATTCCTCAGGGGCCTGATTCGTCGCTTCCTTGCGAGTAGGATTACTAACCCTGCTCCTTCCTCAAATCGAAATGCATCTTACTTGTACCTACAAAATCTTGATGCCATGAAGAAACCGAAACTACTAGATAGCAGCAAGGGCACTGATGCTTCGGCTTCTGAGAAGTACAACCTCGAATCTATTCCGGGACTCTAAGCACTTGGTCTGTTTGCTCATACTTCAGTTACAGGATATCAAACTCAGAATTTTCTTAATTTTATCAATACCCATTTGCAAATTTGTTTACAGGGTAAGAAAATTCTGCTCTATTTTTGAAGCCCAAAAGCTGGTTACTCTATGCCTAATTTTTCTGCGGTTCAATCGACCAGAGCTCATTATAATAGATTGTTGCCTTTCCTTTTCTTTCTTTTTTGTTTCCTTTTTGTTTCCTTTTTTTTTTTTTTTTTTTTTTTTTTGTTCCTGATCTGTAATAGGTTGTTGCTTCTCTTATAAGATTGTTTTCTCTCTTGGAAGCTGTTTCTCGCAGATCCCGTTTGTTTTATCTGAGGGATGATAATATTTTGATGATTTGGAAGGAATAATCAATTGGCTCTTGTTTCAAGGACGAATTATACTGTATAAACAATTTTTTCATAGCATGATGCTTCTATAATAGGAAATCTGTTTGATTTTGGTGTTACTAGTACAGGAAGATGAAAGCTTGTTAGTACATATTGCTTTAGTTTGACCCTTTAAATGTTTTATTGTAGAGTTAGTTAACAGAATTTGTGGCTATGTTCGTTCTTCAGGTTTGTTTTGGCCTAGTAGCAGGAAACACGTGGATTCTGCACATGCAGTTAAATTGGTGGGAGGTGTATTTGAGTGATTAATACCTGATATTGGTGTTATATGAACAAGAATATACTTTTCGGGCTTCAATAACTATTTAGAAGGTCGCTTTCTTTTATAATAGTATTGATAGATGGTGCACTGTAATTGGTGTTAGGTGTCGCACTGTCTTAGTTTTAAAGATAAACCTTGGTTATATTTATAGGTTTAGTTGAAAATCATGAAAAAACCCTAGGAATCAACCACTTGATGTTGAATCAAGGAACTAATCTGGTTTTATTTTATTTGATTAGTACCTTTGAAAGTCAAAAGAACTTGATAATAAAAATCTATTTGCTGTTAAATTATATTATCTTTTTCCCTAATAAAAATGATAAATAAAATTAGAAAAGAAATTGAAACAGGACTATCGATTCTTCCTTCTACCATCCTCATCTCTTTTAAAGAAGGAAGATCATTTATTCTTTTAAGCATGGATGAGAGACTTTTTGGGGCTGCCCATACAGGAAATGTAGTTCAGTTGCACGCATTGCTCAATGAAGACTTGTGCTCTATTCTGTTGCAGTATCATCTGCAGAGACTCCTTTACATGTTGCTTCCATATCAGGGCACCTTAATTTTGCAAAGGAGATGATTAGCTTGAAGCCCGAATTCGCTGGAGAACTGAACCAGAATGGGTTTGGTCCTATCCACTTGGCTTCTGCGAATGGGTACCTTGAGATAGTCAAGGAGCTGTTGATGGTTAACCGAGATCACTGTCGTCTCAAGAGTAGAGACAAAAGAACACCTCTTCATTATGCAGCTATCAAAGGTAGGATTGAAGTTATAAATGAATTGGTTTTCTGCTGTGAAGACTCTGTTGAAGATGTAACGATTCGAGGTGAAACAGCTCTTCATCTTGCAGTGAAGAACAACCAGTTTGAAGCCTTCAGGTTTATTGTGGAAAGGGTCAGGCAGCTCAACAAGGAAGACATCTTAAATAAGAAGGATCAGGAAGGCAACACTGTTTTGCACCTTGCAGCATCAACAAAACAACGAGAGGCAAGTTTACCTCACCTAGCATGTTTATTTATAATCTTCCTTTTCTTTATTAGGAGTATTAAAAGGTTGGGTTTGGGTTCTTGTTTGAAAATCAAGATACCCAGAACTGGAACCTATACTTTCCATTGGTTCTAGTTCGGGTGCACAAATTGTGCAGTCTAACATTTGACCATACAAAATGTATCCGACACTGCAGCGTCGGATAGTATGATGCTTTGGTAACTAATACAGATTTCAGGTGTTGGTCAATCAAACTTGGAAGAAAACATAATTTGTTAAAATGGCCAATATTAGACACTAGTCACTTGAATAGAAGTGACGAGATTTTAAGCATAGGTTCAGAATTCACAGATTCCTCCTGCTAGTAAAAACATTAAAATGCAAAACAGGTAGTAGAGTTATTGCTTGGCAAGGATGCTTCTAGCACTACTGCTGTAGTAAATGCCATGAACAAAAGTAACCTCACAGCTCTTGATGTCCTCCTAATTCTTCCTAGTGAATCAAGCGATAAGAGATATCGAAGAGATCCTTTGACACTCCGGAGCAAGGAGAGCACAGGAATTAGCTCAAAGTCTTGACCAGGTTCTTGAGAATAGTATTAACGAGGCGACATCAGAGGTAACAATAACTGAATCACCATTGGATCGTTTGGTGGAATTCTTCAAGTTTCAGAGAGGAAGAGAGTCTCCAAGCGACGCAAGAACTGCACTGTTAGTTATAGCCGTACTAATAGCAACAGCAACCTACCAAGCCGGTCTTAGTCCTCCAGGAGGTGTTTGGCAAGACGACGGGAAACCTCCTACTGAATCCAGTAATAGCAACCACAACGCTAGTACTAGTAGTCGATATTCAGCTGGGTTAGCAATTTTAAGTACAAAAGACGCCATATCTTTCAGGTTATTTCTATTATTCAACTCAGCTGGATTTTATACGTCTCTTTTCATGATTCGGATTCTCACCTGTGGATTTCCTTTGAGATTGGAGTTAGAAATCTGTATTTGGGCGATGGGTTTTACTTACAGTACTGCTATACTTACTATCACACCCAAGAGTCTGTCAGGGATCCTGTTCAACGTAGTAATTGTGGCGGTTTTCCCTATCGCGATTCCATTGTTCGCTAAATGGTGGCGAGTTTTAATGGAGAAGAAGCCATGGAAATGTCTGGGAAATAGAATTCATTTCAGAAGACGCAACTTGAGCTAAGTCGTGAAGGATTAATGTTTTTTTGATTGTAGTCATTAAGGATTGATTGATTGCTCTTAGCTGAAAGCTTTTAATTTGCAAACCCCATCTGTATTGTATTTGTGTAGTAGTAGTAGTACAATTTTCGTTTTGTAATGCTTTTTATAGTCAGCAATTGATTACGAGCTTTTTAAGAACTTGAGTGTGAAATCTCAGTGGATCGAACATATGTGCCTTTGTGTCTTTGGCCTAGGAGTTGTGCATCCGTCCCATATGAAATAAGGGTGGGTTGTGAGGGTTAGAGGCTCTGGTCGAGTTTGGCTCAGGCTATACCTCATACAATTGGGATGTCCGATGATGCGTACTGATGTCTTTCCTTCTTCCTTTCAACAAAAGACAAAAAGAAAAAAGAAAAAAAAAAAAACTCAAATATTCTTTGTCGATCATCATCGATCCTGGGTACGAAGAACTCACCGAGTTCTCTAGCTGTCTATCCCATTCTTACGAGGCAGTAATGGGAATGACCGTGGATATTTCTACACAACTAATTACTATACTCACATAACTTTTGGCTGAATTGTTCGTCAGTAACACAGAACTCAGAACTGACAGTACCAATTTTAGAAAATGATCTATCGGTGACCTATAACTGCCAAATTAAATATTGTTGGACATAAATAATGGACACGCTATTTTATATTGTCGGTTGTTTGGAATCGACAATATAAATTTAAATTGTGTAGATTTAGTGAAAAATTGTGTGGAAGTATTAGTGGCCAATGGAAATATTTAGCAACGATGTATTATTAGGTGGAATCTGTTTCCCCATTATCTTAGAATGATATTTATATGCTGATGAGATTATCCTCACTGAAAATATTATGTGGGCCCCACATGGTATGAGGTCCTTTAAGTGGTGGTCACCTTAGCATCACTCTTTCCAACCACTCTTATATATTGCAGAGCCGTATTTGAGATTTTGTGGGCCCGAAACGAAATCTTAAAACGAGGCCCTCTATAAATGAATTAAAAAAATGACTTCCAAAAAAAATTTAAATTACAATAATAGGAAATCGTTACAAAACTTTAAAAAAAAAAGATAAAATGTTGGTCTATTTATTTATTTAGAAGTGCTGCACCCATGTTATTTTAAACCTGCCTACATACCATAGTTAAAAAAATAAGTGGAAATAAATAATTATGAGTTTCTATTCTAAATAAATAAGAAAATAGAAATTGGAACGATTTCCATACAACTCAGAGTATGATGATGAAGTCATAAACTAACTCATGCTAATATATACACATATATAAAAAAGTAACATATAAATTTGGGGCCCTCAAAATTTGGGGGCCCTGTGCAATTGCTTATGTCGCATATGCTCAGATACGACCCTAATACATTGTTTTGTTGAGAATAGTTTCACATAGAAAGATGAAAACCTTGCAATCCAATATAATATATAAGATTATGGGCTTGTCTGGCCTATTAGTTTTTAACTGGATGCCCACAAACTTAATATGGTAGCATAATAGGCCACATGTGATAGGCACAAAGGCTATGCATGCTCATCTTATGAACAATTGAATCATAAAATTAGATAAAAACTCCATGGAGTGAGAATAATTAGTGTTTAGTATTTGATATTTTTAAAATACACAGAAGATTTCGTGATCATTTAAAAAATAGTTGTTAGTCTTTTAAATTTTTTAAAATACTAATTTAGTCTACTTTCAATAACCGTGAACAATTTTCTAAAAATTAAAATTTCTTTATTATACTTTTAAAACATCTCATTTAAAAACAGAAGGAAATGCTCAATCTATTACAATTTTTACAGCATGTGCATCCTACGGTTACAAATTTATTCTTTATCCCTACTGATTTGCGCCAATTCTAAAATTGCCCAAAAATAAAACATTTAGGATTTGAAGCAAAATGCTAAACCTACCGAAAAAAAAATCAAGATTTTCATCGTGGTTTACACATGTATATCTATTACCTCGCGTGATATGAATCTCAGTCTCTATTTTAATATTTTCTGAATTTTGATTGCATATATCCAAGTCGTCCATCTGCATCTGTATCTCAAATACACAATTTTTTTGGGTAGGTATAGCAAGAATTAAAAATAGTTAGTTGTAATGACTAAAATTCCTTAATTTTAAGAATTAAAGAAGTGGTATCAGATTTTAAAATTCAAGAATATGTTGTACGGTACATATTGAGGACATTGTTGTTAACTAAAAGTGTAATGTTTGACTAACTAATTTTTAGGACTAAACACATATTTTGAAAATAAAAAATACTAAAAGCAAATTAATTTACATATAATGATCTGAATCCCAATTTTTTGGAATTGAATACCACGTATACGTCAAGCTAAAAAAAAAACCCACACATAAGGAGGCATGTTAAAATTAGTCCTAAATGGGAAGAAAGCCTTGCAACCTTGCTCTTCCGAGTCCCTTAGAGCATCTCCAATGCAAAAGTGGTCAGCTTCCTATGTGGCATGGCTCTCAAGACATTCTCTTGAGACTTGCTTCTTACGTGAAGAAAAAAAATCTCCACAATTTATGTTAAAGAAAAAAAAAAAGCATCTCTAATGCAAATGTGGTCAGCAAATGTGGTCAGCTTGTTTACTTTGTCTATATAGCACTTCATTAATTAAATGTGCTATTTTTAATTGTAAAAAAAGAAAAAAATTAGATATTTAATGAGATTTACTAAAAAAAAAGAGAGAAGATAATAAAATATTTAATGTGATTTGCTAACTAAAATGGAAAGACATCCTCTAGTGCATCATCTTGTTCACCTAGGTTGACCCAGAATATATCTTCCCCATATCAACTGTATAAACATATTTGCATTAAAAACGCGGCACAACAAATTTGAGCGCACAAAATTGCCATTGGAGAGTTTTTTTTTTTTTTTTGGAGCGGCTTTTACAAATAATACCTTGGCCTTTTAAAATGTTTGTTTACTCGTACCAATAACCTATTGTTTACTGCCGAGTGGACCCCAAAATTGCAATCCATTAAAAAAAGCTTGTAATAAAGTCTTCCCATTCTCTCTTTCATCTTACCTACAAAAACTCTTTTTTTTCCTTACCTTTCAATCCCGAATATTTCTATTCAATTGCAAATACTACCTTGACCGTGTAAAAAGAATCTGAAAAAACCTTTGCTTTTACAATTTCCTTATAAATACTACCTTAGGCTTTCAAAATCCTTACAAATACTACATAAGGCTTTTCAAAATCCTTATTAATACTAACTTATTAGTCCTTCCCTATGAAGTACTCCAATATAATATTTCAGGTCTATCATATATGCTACATTCAAAATCTTTACAAGTACTACCTTACCTTACCTTGTTTTTTAGGGGAACCTCGACGGAGCGAGGAAAAATTTATTAATCATAAAAAAATCCTAGCAGGAGGGGATATAAACCAAGATCGCCCCATGCTTAATACAACTCCAAAGCAACAAACATGCATGCTAGCTTCAAAATCCTCACAAATACTACCTTAGTCTTTTTAAAATCCTTACAAATACTATCTTAGTAGTCCTTCCCTATGAACTCCAATATTGCAATAGTCTATCATATATGCTATGTACATTCAAAATCTTTACAATTACTACCTTACCTTTGTAGTTAAGGACTCTAGTAGCCCATCCCTATGAACTCCAATATTGCAAGTCTATCATATATGCCACTTTCAAAATCCTTACAAATACTACCTTACTTTAGTAGTCCTTCCCTATGGACTCCAGTATTGCAAGTCTATCCTATTCATATATGCTAGCTTCAATATCCTTACAAATACTATACCTTAACTATGAAGCTTTTTTAAATGCCAAAATATCCTTATCACTTATAATATTTTATCAAGACAATCTGTTATTACCTTACAAACTATAATGTTCCATTAACTAATGCCATCAATTACATATACTACTTCAAACTTGTAACAAGTCTTCAAAAAAAAAACCTAACTTTTGGGAGTTCCTTACAAATACTACCTTGCCTTTCTAAAATCCATGTTTACAATATTACAATGCTTGCTTGTAACATAATATTTTGCCCTTCATTGTTTTGTTTTAATAGAGCTTTATTAACTAAAAAGCATAAATTACAGCTTAAAATTTCCGTGCATATATATTTCATATGACTTTTGGCACATTATAAAAAATTAAAATGTGGAGACAATTACTAAAGCTACCCCTGAACTTATATATCTGCTGCCCAACAGCTTTATGTTTTCAATTTCCTTACAAAAACTACCTCAGCCTTTTCAAATTCTTCAAATTATATACCTTTTCCTTACTAGAAATAGAGCTTAATTATATAAAAATAATTCTAGGGTAGTTTTTGTAATTTCTGATAAAAAGGTTGTTTTTGTAATTGATTTGTAGATTTGGGGTCCAATAGTGTTCAGAGATGATCGATTGCTGACATTTAAATTAACAGTCACAAAAAATAGATAATTAAATTAAACCAATTAATATTTGTACTACTAAAAGCATATCATTTATAAGCCAATAATCACATTTATATTACAATATCATCATCCAAGATATATATCATGGAAGCCATGCATTCCATGACATTTGAAAAGAACAAAAACATAACTTAAAATTATAAAATCGATGGACAAACAGAAAATAATACAATCCAAATTCCATATGAAATTAATATCCATCGTAACCAAGCCGTGCCGTGCGTGTCACCAACACCCCAAACTAGGACTAGTCATGATCTGGATCATCAAAGTGCTAGCTAGTTAGGATTTATATATATATACTACAAATTAACACACCTTCTTCTTGATTACTAAACTAAATCGGCCGGGTGACTAGTGTCTAATTCTTGTGGCGGCTCGTCGCTGTGGATAATTTCAGGGACATTGTTGTTGTTGTTGTTGTCAACTTCAGAGTTGCTGGTGAGACGATTAAACCTGGCGACGACAGCATCCTTTAATAAACTGAACTTGGAACCAAGCCGTACAAGAAGAGAAACTTGATAAAGATAGAACTGGATAAGAAGATAAATGCCTGAAATGGGGTAGACCACCCAGAAGATTGACCGTGGAAGAAGAAACGATGAGAACACAGATATTACCAGCCACCCTAACACAAATCCCAGAAGCACTTTCTTAGTTGGGTTCCTTAAAGACAAAGAAGAAGAAGAAATGAAAGGGTAAAGAAAGAAGATACCAAGCAGAGCAAAGATTGAAATTGTCATCAAAGCTGGATGAGTGTCGAATGGAGAAGTGGTTTTGTTTTGGAATTTCAATGTTAGGAGGTTCACTACAAGAGAGAGATCTCTAAACAAACTCATCCTGCAGGCTTCTGATCTAATGTTAAATGATGAATGAAAGCAATGGCAGCTGCTATATATATATAAAGTTTGGAGAGTTTGACACCAGCATGTTTATGTAATACTTGTAGTCTTATTGCTTAGAAATAATACCCTAGCTAGCTAATGTTAATTTCCTCGTTCTTTCACTTATAAAACTTAATTCTTGTTGGGAGCAGTTCCGGTGCCATCACTGTTACCATGGCTTATAGGGTTCTTATACAGATGAATCAAGGGCTGTTATCCTCAGTATGTCCATCATTCTCACAAAAAATCAGCTGATTCTAAAACTTGTAACCCCATCATCCATTGATGCAATCTAATGGTAAAAATGAATGATTCAATCACCGTTAATTTTTAAAAAATTAGATGACTGGATTTTCAGTTTTAGAATGAACTGATTTTTTGTGAGGATGTTCTTCTCACCATGTAGATCATCCTCACATAGAATCAACTCTTGGTTCATCTGTATGTGGGCTCCACAAGCCATGAAAATGGGATGCAGCTATGCGTATAGAGTGAGGTTATATAGCCCCCTTAAATAGCCCAATAATAACCCCTCCACCTTGTAGGGCCCACATAAAATGCATCAAGAGATTGATTTTTGGAGAGGATCATCTACATGGTGAGGAGAATATCTCACCTGAAATCAGCTGGTTCTAAAACTTCTAATTTCATAAATCTGCCCCTGTAAATCAACGGTAAAAATAAAAATTTAAAACTTACCAAATTTTTAAGGGCTAATTTGAGCGGGTTAAACGAGCTGATTTTTTAATATGAGGATATACATAGTGAGAAGAACATCCTCTCTAAAAATCAGCCCCTGAATACATGTTATGTAGGCCTCACATATGGGTTATATAAGAGGGGCTATATAACCTTATGCATATATATATAAAGTTTCGAGACTTCGACACCATGTTCATTATGTAATACTGCTTGTGGTCTTATTGACTTGGACAATGGACCCATGCACCTTCCGAAATTGCAAATTAATCCATTACATTTTATACCTTAGAAAACTTGCTTACAAATAATACCCTAGCTAGCTAGTGTTAATTTCCTCGTTCTTTCCCTTATAAACCCTAATTTTTGTTTGCTAGTCACTTACCATGCGGCTAACCTTTTGAATTACAAATACTATCTTGGATAACCTTTTGAATTTTGATTACCATGTGGACCCTATAATTGCAAGTTCATTACATTTGCCACCCTCTTAAATTTATAATCTCTCTCCTTATGTACCTGAAAATTGCAAGTCCATTACATTATCTACCTTAAAACTTAGAATCAATTACAACATAAAAGCCTTTTGTTCAACATAAATACAAGAATTGCCTATTTTTTTTATTTTTAATTTCCCCAAAATAAACTAAAGAGGCTCGATCAATTAATTATCTAATGAAATTAACATACTTATTAGAAAAAAAAATTAGTCATTCGATCATCTCCATATAAGCCTTGAAATTTATTAAGCAACAATTCAAAAATCGATCATGCCTCTGAACTAAAATATCGATCCCTGCCATTTTTTATTTTTATCACAACGAGACAAAACTCTTGGGAGTCCTTTACCTTACAAACATCAATATTACAAGTCAATTTGCATATCCTACTTTTAATGTGCAATAAGACTCTAAAAAAACCTTTTCTTTTATAAGTTCCTTACAAATGGTCCCTTGAGTTGGTGTTTTATTAGTTCCTTCCAAATGCGGCCGGTGCTATGTAAACACCGAGATCGGGTGTTCAAATTTAAACACCGGTCTGTGGAGTCCACGTGGATACATTTCAAGATCTAAAATTTGTAAAATTGTTCTCTTCACCATTTACAATATTCTCACAAAAAATTAGCACATCCTAAAATTTCTAACCCTATCAAAAGTTAATTTGAAGTTGATTGAAAATTAACGGTTAGGAAAAGAATCAACTTTTGATGGGGTACTTAGAAGTTTTAGAATGAGCTGATTTTTTGTGAAGATGTCCTACGTGGTGAGAAGATCAACCTCACAAAATTTAAGTTCTTGAAGTGTATCCATGTGAGCCCCACTGGCCGGTGTTTAAATTTGACCACCCAATCTGGATATTCAAATAGCAAAATCCTACGAATGGTACCTTGGGTTGGTGTTTTGTAAGTTCCTTTCAAATGGTACCTTGGTGTTTTATAAGTTCCTTACAAATGGTAAAATGGTTTGAGAGAGAAACGGCGGTGGGTCCTACCATGCCACTTGCATTTTGTTGGTCCAAAAATGAAAAAAAAATTCATTGTAATAAAACAGTTTGGATTCGGTTTTATGTTTTTAATTACTTAATTTATTAGGGTATGATTGTATAATGAATACAAGCGTTGTGCACGTGCATTGCACATGTTCCTCACACTGGTTTTGTTATAAACTATTAATACAATTAATGAAAAAAATACTAAAAAAATGCAAATATCCATTTCACGTTACGCAAAGAACTATGAAATTGAGTAGGTAGTTAATTTCCTTTCCAAAAGTAAAACGGTTATGTTTTGGTGAGAATAAAATTACTAATTTATCCTTTTTTCAGGGGCAAAAGATGACCATTATACCTCTTCAAAGTGAAGTTAACAAAAAATAATTTTTTCAAGGACATCAAAAGTAAAAAGCCCCAAAAAACTCCATTCTCTTAACTAATAGCATTGATAAGCGTTGATAATAAAGTAATTTTTTTTTCATTAATTTGTTCTTTTGAGTGTTTTTACCATATAGATGGGTTATATCCTCCTTATATAGCCCTATAAAAACCCCCATTTTGTGGGACCCTCGTGCATTGCATCCATAAGCTAATTTTTAGAGAGGATGATCTCCTCATTAGGTATATCATCATATCCAAAAATTAGCTCGTTCTAAAACTTTTAATCCCCTCAAATTATCTTTTAAAAATTGGTAAGTTCTAAACTTTTTTTTGACTATTGATTTATAAAAAAAAAAAAATTTTGGAAAAAGTAAAATAAGTCCCTATAAAAAAAGTCATTATGATTTTAGTCCTTGTTTTATAAATTTAGTCCCTACTTTTATGACTTTTATGTCCAAAAGTAGGGACTAAATTTATAAAACAAGGACAAAAATCATAATGACTTTTTTTACTGGGACTTTTTTTCAAAACTCCTATGAGATTAGAAGTTTTAAAACAGACTGATTAAGGGTGAGTATGTTCTCCTCACTATGTAGATAATCATATTAAAAAAATCAGTCATTGGATCATTTCATACGAGCCCCAAAAGATGGAGGGTTTTTATTGGGCTATATACCTCTAGATTCAAATTTTCAAGAAGTGGGAATAAATGTTCCTAGCAATAGGTTGGCTCCTCTTATGAGGTTGGAAGTTTGAAACCACCGGTCGCCAATCCACCAAGATTTATTCTCGACTTACCTAGTTGCATGTTGGAAAACTTTTGTGTGGGTCGGCGTATGCAACTAGGGGATTAGGCCCACCCAAAGGGTGGGGACACCTCCTGACTCCAAAAAAAATAAATAAAAATAATACTGGACAACCTAGTCATGTTGGTATAGAAATTAGGCCAGTTCAAGATGCAAGTATATAGTTCAGAAGTCAGGCCAGTTCAAGATGTAAGTATATAGTTCAAATCCTTTGGTGGAACAATTAACACCAGTGTTGTTTGATCATCTTGGAAGTTTAATTAGGAATGTTATAGTCTGTTTGGACAAGGGATTTGGGGGAGGGATTTTGTGGGGACCAGAGATTTGGTGGAAAAATCATGTTATATTTTTCCTCAAAATCCCTGGTCCCCACAAAATCCCTCCCTAAAATCCCTTGTCCAAACAGACTAATAATGAATTAATAACTTCCCTCACTGGGACAGTAGGCACTCAAACTCTACCGCTGACGTCGCAAAATGGAGTTCCACCAAAAGCAAATGGTAGAGAATTAATGCATGCACTCCAGCAAGTCAACACCAGGTTGTAGTAGGGAGAACTGAAATTTTAGAAATGATTCATGAGGTGTGTGGGCCATTAGCTCGGGGGTACAACCTCCAGTATAAAAGATACCATACCTTGAATGGATAGATAGAATTGCCTTATCTTTGAGCTTCAAAGTTCTAGTATTCTCCTTGTTTACATTGGATGGGAGTCATCAGTCTACATTAGAACATGTAGTTTACAAGTCAATGTGCTGATGCTGGTAGTAATAAATTTTGGAAACTGAGATTATTTCCAAACTCATTAACAGATGCAGCGTTTACTTGGTTTACTAATTTACCACCAAATTCAGTACATTCTTGGTTGCAATTGGAATTGTTTCATCCACAATTATACCAAATGGAGCAAGAAGTTTCAATGGCCGATTTGGCTAGATTAAGCCAGCGACCAACTGAAAGTGCATCTCAGTTTATAAACAGGTTTGAAGGAACCAAGAACAAAATGCCAAACTACTAGAAACTCTCACAAACCATTGCTGAACTTTAAAGTCTTGAACCCACAATCCTCTTCTATTAATTCTATAAAACCTGCACACAAGTGGTCTTCTAAATCACCTTTGAACTACAGATATTTACTAACCTTATTCTCTCTCTACTATCAGACTCAACCCCAGTTTCTATACTTAGAAGCCCTTAAAAATGCAATAAAGCTTGAGTTTTTAGTAGTCTTAAAATCTTAAAACCCTAGCTCCAAAAATAGTGGAATGCAGTTAAACCCTGGTATCATGCACCAAATAGTGTCATGCATTTGCTAGGTGATCAGAACTTCCATAGTCAGTTTTTCATGTTTCCAATTGAAGGAGATTAGATCATCAACTGAACAACTGTCAATTAGCAAGTTAGGGGAGGAATCGAGTGATCACATTTTTGTGCATTGCCCTTTTTCAAATCAGATTTGGCGTCATTTTTTGCTGTTGTTGCGGATATCTTGGATGCATCCGGCGCAGGTGTGGGAGTTTATTGTGGCCTGGAAGTCTAAACTATCAATGGTTACTAAAATGTTCCTGAGATTTTGTCTTCCTTTCGCGGTGTGGTGGGAAATCTGGCTTGAAAGGAATAGGCGTTCTTTCCAAGAGATGGAGAGAAGTTTGGAGCAAGTAATCTTGAACGTCAAGGCCACGATTTTTAATTGGTCTACTAACCATGGGGTTTCGGGGGGAAGCAGATTTGAGGATTTTATTTTTGATTGGGATCAATTTTTGTAATCTAAGTAGATGTTTTTGTCTTTTGTTGGTGTTCCTTTTTGTAACCTTTTGGGATGCTTCCTTAGCATCCCCTTTATGAATACAATTTTATCCTTCATCAAAAAAAAAAACTGTCAATTAGCAAGGAATACGCATAATAGAATAATGATCAAAGTCTAGTATCTAAATATCGAATCTAACACTCTCTCTAACTAACGAATACATGAAAAATTTCCTAGAACAATATTAATAACAAATCTCATCAGTCATCATTGGGAACAAGAAGTTGAGACAAAATATTCAAACATGGGAAGAAATGACTGCACATGATAAATGAGGTTTACATAAAGAAGCTGAGACAAAATTACATGCCCCCTGTTATCAAATGTCAGCAATGCACATTAGGATGGGATTCTATGTAGATAATTATAAGAAACTTTACATCATGTGTTCTGTCTTTACAAAGCACACTAAGTAAAATAAAATGCAATACATATATAACTAAGCTAAAATAAGGCAGATATGGCATACCTTTTCTTCTTGGTGTGTGTATGTCACTTCCAATTTGCCACTTTCAGTAGCAACCCAGACCTGCACAAAGAGAACAATTAAAATAAAGAGGTGAGTTGACAGTTCCGCAAACAAATGTAACTAATAGTACCAATAGAAATGACCAACCTTGATTGTATGGTTCAAAGAACATGACAATAGAAACAGATCCCAGCAAAGAATAGACATTACAACTGAGGTGTGTTCTGTCAGTGTCTGAATACACTGTAACGTCTCAAGCTCCCACATCTAATGAAAGGAATAAGAAAAAAGATTGTAAAGAAAAGATAAATGAACATGATCCATATCGATAGCAAACATAACAGATGTAGAGAAATAAAGAACAACATTATAAATATAAAATAAAATAACTCAGAGAAGATTTATTAGAAAAGTTGCTCCAAGAAAAGGAGGAAAAGTAGAGTATGACAAAAAAAAAATGAATGTAAGAACATAATGATTCAGATAAATCCAAGAAAAGGAGGAAAAGTAGAGTATGACAAAAAAAAAATGAAAAGATTACCACTACTGGAAAAATATTAAAAAGGGAAAAAAAAGGAAAAGAAAATACCTGTGTTCCAGCAAGAAGCATCTCATTACCCACAGCCAAGGCATAAAATTTTCCGGAGAAACCATCAAGACTGAGCTCACTGTTAGTTTGAGTGTTCCAAGCCGGCAACATTTCCATGATGACCACAATGGAGCAAGAGAAATTTGAGTCACACGAACAGTGATTTATGAGACTAAACAGATCGGTCTGCATTTCGAGGAGAGAAGTGAGGAACTTGTGCAAAGAACAACCCCTTAAGAAAAGTGTAATACCGCCCTAATTCCGAGCGTAACTTCATACTCCATTTCATTTCAAGCACAGGTTCAGGTTCATACCCCGCCTACTCCAAGTAAAACTTTATGCTCTGCTTTGTTGTATTTGCATGTCCTCATTCAATTGGCTAGATTTAGCCAAGGTCTTTCGTGGATAGGACATATTTGCATTTATACCTAATAGGCATGGACTATAAAATTTTGATTCTTTATGTGCATTTTTTGAATTCTAAATAAGAAAAAAAAGAAAAAGAAAAGTGTATGTTACATACTCTAATACCTTATCATTATGTTTCCAATTACCAAAAGTCCATACATGAACAAGAACCTTGGCTAAAATGGTGAAAGCGGCTTCGATCCCTTGCAATTATGTGTCGATTGAAAACCTGCGATAAAACCTTAATAAAAGAATGGCAATCATTACAAACACGAAGATTCTTCACAATTCGAATCAAAGAACCAGGGGTAGTACTAATTAAGCCCAAAGCAATAGCCAACTTCTCACTGTGAAAGTATAAAGAATTTTCCTTCTCTTCTTCTTCTATATCAAACAACACTTCAGCAGTTCCTGATACATGACCACCAGCCAACTTCACTCGCCGCCGCATCTCTTCCATCATCATATAAATCTCATCTGTTTGGACATGAGATCTATCACCTGCAATAAACTGATGTACCAAACCATTCACCTCAATCCAACTATATCCCGGGATTTTCTCAATTCCCCTCGACTTCATCTCCTTCCTTATCCTCAAAGAATCATCCCACTGGTTCTTTCCAGCATAAAGATTCGACAACAACACGTAACGCCCACAAGAATCAGGTTCCAATTCGATTACCCGTTTTCCCACCTTCTCTGCCAACTCAAAGTGTTCTCCAATTCCAATCCTACTCAGCCCAAGAAGAAGAGTTGCCCACACAACCTCATTAGCTCTAATAGGCATATTCTCAATGAAGGCTAACGCGTCTTCGACCAACTTAGCTCTACAAAACAAATCAACCATACACCCATAATGTTCTATCCTCGGTTGAATATCATAAACTTCCTTCATTGATCTGAAAATCTCGAGACCCGTATCAACCAAACCTGTGTGGCCACAAGCACATAACAATCCGATGAACGTCACATCATCCGGCATTATCCCCTCACTCTTCATCTGGTCAAAAAACATCAATGCATCTAAACCTTGACCATTCATTGCTAGCCCTCCGATAATTGTGTTCCATGTAAAAACATTCTTAGTTTTCATCTTATTAAACACTTGTAAACCTAAATCCATGCTCCCACACTTAGCATACATATCAACAAGAGCAGTTTCCAACACAACATCCTGTTTTACTTTGTATCTAAGCATTAAAAGATGTATATATTTTCCTTGATCTAAAGCTCCAATTTGAGCACAAGCTGAAAGAACACTCACAAGTATGACTTCATCAGGTTTAATCTTCTCAAACTGCATTTGCCCAAACAAAACCAAAGACTCTCTGAAATAACCTGAATTGGCCAAACCTGAAATCATGGAAGTCCATGTAAGAATATCACGTTTGATCATGCTTTCAAAGAGAATCTGAGCAGAACCCAAGTCTCCACATTTACAGTACATATCGATAATTGCGTTACACAGATGGATATTCTTCTCAAAACCCACCTCGTTTGAGTAAGAATGAAGAATTAAACCTTGTTCTAAATTACCTGATTGTGTACAAGCTGAAACCATACTAAGAATTGTAACTTCATCAGGTTCTATATTATCAGTTTCTCTCATCTTCTTAAACAAATCAAAAGCTTCCTGGTAAAATCCTCCATTAACATGAGCTCCAATTATAACATTCCATGTCACAACATCTCTAACAGGAATTTCATCGAACAGTGTCCGAGCATCATCAAAAGACCCACAATTACCATACATTTGAATCAAAGAATTAAGCACAAAAACATCCAATTGAAACCCAATCTTTACTATTACACAATGTACTCTTCTACCGAATTTTATTTCCTGCAATCTAGCGCAAGCAGTTAATGCAAACGTGCAAGTGAAATTATCTGGAACAACACCAGATTGAATCATCAAGTTGTAGAGAGAGATTGATTCAAATGGGTAAGGGCTTCTAGAATAGCCTCTGATCATTGTGTTCCAAATGAACATATCTGGGTTTTCAATCTGATTGAAGATTCTGTGGGCGTAATTGAGATTTCCGGATTCAGAAAGAGCAAGGAAAGAGATGAGTTTGCTTGAAGCAAATTTTTCTTGAAAGAGGTGGTTTCGGAGGAGAAAAGCTTGGGCTTGTTTCGTTTTGATGATGGTGGTGCAATGGGTTTTCAACCAATTCACGGAAACATTTTTTATCCATTTTGAATTCGAAGAGATCATCCCGCCATTAAAGTTGATTCATCTAAGTTGTTAAAAAGACCTGTTACAAAAGACGCAAACATCTCGTTTTCGCGGGCACATTATACTTAACCATGATTGGCTATTTTTAGCCGCTGGATTTAATCAGTGTTTTAGTGGTTTATTTCTTACCCGTTGGATATGAGCGTTTTTAATATTAATGCTGTTACGGGAGTTCCCCAAATGTTTAAGTTAAATGGACTTTTAGTTCAAAATTGGCCATCCAAATTATTACTCATATTTACTAAGGGGTGACGTAGGTGCAAACTAATCTAACATCCACTTTCTCTCTTCACCCCACTAAAATTAAATAGTGCACCCCACTCTTACTAACATCACCATCATCTTTATCTTCAACACTTCTCTTCCGCCGACCACCTGAACCACATCTTCACCATAGACAATTTATTGGTGGAAATATACAGTCCCATTTCTAGAGAACTGCACCCCTAGTAAAACTAAACCAACTTAAAAAATTTAATCAACACCCCAACCTGTCCATCTCTAAACGATTTTGGGGAACTCTTTTAACAACACTCTTAATTTTTATTAGCATGCATGTTCTTTATGCTAAAGTTGTACTAAATAAGCGCAAGCATTAGGGACAATTCACTTTTTCTCTATAAACGCTACAATTATTTTTACACCTCATTTACACAAGTGTGTGGGGCTAATGTGGAGATAATATAAAGAGATCAACCTTTCAAAAAATATGCTATTAAGTAATCTCCATATTGGCCTCATGCTAAGAAGCATGGACACGACGAGAGGACACGAACACGGACACAACGCAAATTTTTTTTCATTAAAATTTCAACTAAAAACAGGACATGACACAGACGAGAAGACTGTCTGTGCTTCTTAGGCCTCAATGTGTAAGTATAAGTAAACTATATAAATAAGGTCTAGTAGAACATGTAAGAAAGTAAGGATATGTTGGAATTTTCCACGAGGTTAATCAAATGTACGGGCAATCATTATAATAATAGAGATTGAGATTAGTTTCACCATAAGCCATTTTAAGGCTAGATAATTGCAAATACCTTTTAATTTTGACGCAACTTATCTTTTACTTTGCTTACACTCTATTACTAGTCAACAATGAGATGTTAGGGTAAGTGTTATGGATACCTTAAGCAAGCAATTTTTTTTTTTTTTTGAGGTTTGGATAAGTATCATGGGCACCACAAATAACCAAACCCCTCTTCCGGTCTTAGATTTGGAGTCAGGGATCGCGAAAGGGATTTGAGGAAGGAGACAGAGAGTATGTCGTACGACACAATTGACATCAACTGTACCGTTCCCTCATTGATCGTGCTTTACAAATGCCTCCTTTGAGTGAAAAAGGTTATAATCTAAAGATATTTGACCCCCTTGATCTGATTTTGACCATATTAAGAGGATGTTTGGCAACACAATAATAAGTAACTTTTCTACTTATATAAGTCAAAAAATAGAAAATCATATATCGAATGCAAAAAAAAAAAAAAAAACTTATATAAGTATAAAAGTTTCTTTTTTCCAAAGCAAATTTTTTTTGCTTTTAAATTGTAAGAAGCTACTTTTGCCTCGAGTTGCGCATTAAGTTTGTCTTTTTTTCTATTAAACAATTAATGGTCTCCAACAAACTACCAACTTATTTACTTATAAGTTAGTACCTTGCCATACAAACTTCTCCTAACTTTTGACTTATCAAAAGTAAAAGTGCTTCTATGAGAAGCATAAGCAATTTGACTTATGGTTAGTAAATGCCTATTAAATGCAGCTTATTACTTTTGAGCTTATTAAATGCCTATAGCTAAATGAGTTTGAAATTAATTCAAAAAAATGTCCCGTGCGGCACTATTTGTGGCACCAACTGTGCCCCTGCAGTGGCATATTTTTGTGCCGTCCAGCCCTGATTTCCCATGGCACTACCCTCCTTCAAACCCTTAAATCCCTATCCCAAACAATTTACATAAGAGTTTCCCATGACACTTGCCCTTATAAGATAAACTTTAAAAGAGTTGGCTGAATGGTTAAGGGCCTTATAAAGTTTTTACCTCACAATTTAGAGGTCACAGAGTTTAACTCCTATCGAGAGTTGAGAACACTCCAACAACAACAAAATCTTACTCGATGGTATGGTATGGATGGCTGTACTATTCCATGAATTAGTCAGGTGCTCATATGGAGATATCCCTAAGGTGTGATAGGTTAAGCTGCAAGGTGAACATCTTTGCAAAAAATCCGCCACTCAATACTTCCAAACGGGGCCACCAAGAAAATTGTGACAAACTTCCAAATAGCATAGACCTAGAGGTGTCAATTGGGTCGTGCCGCCCAGGCACGGCACGGTCCAGCACGGCCACGTGGCAGCTCAGCCCAGCCCAGCCCATCCCATTTCGTGCCTGGGCTGGCACGGCCCATTGGCTGGGCCGTGCTGGGCAGGCCTATTGAGCCCAGTAGCACGAGCACGGCACAGGCACGATTTTGGCCCAGCCCAGCCCAAGCACGACACATAGCCCAGCACGACACGAATCTAGCACGAGTCCAGCACGAATAGGCACGACACGATGGGCCAGCACGAAGCACGACACAAAGCACGGCACAATGGGCCAAGGTTTTTAAAATTTTTTAATAAAAACCTATTACTAAGTTTTGAACCTTGGTCTTAGGGGATGACTTATGACTCTTTGACCAATTAACTTACAAGCTTGTTTTGACATTAATTTGAAGTTTTTAATTTTTATCAATACATTATAGTAATTTATCTTAATTGATGGTTATGAGGATGATGTGTGATGATGATCATGCATCATGATGTGTAGGTGATTGTCATAATGGATAATAATAGTAATGATGACGGGTGATAATGATGGTTCTACTACTACATGGTCTATTTTATCATTTCAGGTTATGGAGTTTTATCCTTGGAGCGAGCTTAAGTAGGTTTAGGTTTAGGGTCATATTAGAAAGGAAACCTTTATTATAATTGAGTAAGTGTAATGGTCGCATCATTATCTATAATCATCATGTGTCATTATCACCATCTCTACCACCATTATGAACATCCCATCATCAACATCATCCATAATTACCATCACTATCATCATCATCCATCATGATTGGCCTTCATCATCATCATCCATCATGATTAGCTTTCGTCATCATCGTCCATCATTATTAAGATCCATATTTCGTGACTGCCCATCGTGATGAATTACCATTTACCAAATTTAAGTATGAAAATGGATCGGCATACAGTCTTATTTGTACATTTTACATGTACAGTGACATATGGAGCCCACATGAGTTTGATCTAAGTGCTGATATTTTTGAGAATGTTCTTTTCACCTTGTAGATCATCCTCACAAAAAATCATCCCATTTTAAAACTGGTAGCCCCATAAATTGACTCTTTTTCTCACCGTTCATTGTTTACCGTTAATTCTTAATCAATTTCTAATCATTTTTTGATGGGGCTATAAATTTTAGAATGAAATGATTTTTGGTAGGGATGTTCTACTCATCTTATAGATCATTCTCACAAAAAATCAGCTCTTGTTTCCTCACCATGTGGGCCCCATAACTAATGTAAGAATAACGATGTAAAAATAACAATGTAGGATCCCGACTCTTTTAAGTATAACTGTAAAAAAAACGTAAGCTTGAACCAATAAAAACTAGTAGCCTAGTTGGTAAGGGTTCATTCTACTTTCATATACAACCAAGGTTCAAACTTCCTTAGCAACATTTTTTACAAAAAAATTTACAACTTAGTGGGCGGCCCACTAGCACGATGGGCTGGCACGGCCCAGCATGAGTGTTAACGTGCTGGGCCACTGGGCCGTGTTGGGCTGACCAAAATGGTGACTCGGCACGGCACGGCCCAGCACGAAACCCAGTCGTGCCGGCCATGCTTCGTGCCTTGCTGGCACGGCCCATTGGCCAGTCGTGCTGGGCCGGCCCAGCACGACCCAATTGACACCTCTAGACCAGGGAAAATGCTACAAGCACCTTGGATTTGCACCTTTGCTAATACCTCTGATTATTTTATTCAAATTAGACCAAAATTAGACCTACGTTAGACCAAGTTAGACTCAAATTAGACCCAAATTAGACCCCGGGTATGATTTTGTGTGCAAATCCGAGGTGCCTGTAGCATTACCCCTAGACCAGAGTCCTAGCGATTAATATCCCAGGTTTCTCCAGGTTTCTCTGAATAGTTGAACTGTACGTATTCCAACAGAAGAACGGAGACGAGTGGTTGTTGGTCGTTGGTGTCCGAGCAGATTTTTAGAGAGAGAGAGAGGATAATGTTGGCGAAGCAGCACCTTGGACATGGAGTATTCTCCTCCTCCTCCTCCTCGTTTTTCCCTTCTCGTCCTCTTCGTCCCCCCAAAACTATTCTTCCTAAGCTATCCCCAAGTAAGTACAATCGACTCACTCTTTCTTTCACTAAACTTGCTCACTCTTTTTCTCTACTCATCTTAAAGCCTCTCTCCTCAAATTCTATTTCTGATAATTACTCTAATTGTAGTCAAATGTTCTGTAATTACCTTCATATTGGTAAGGTTTTGATCAGTTCTACAACATATATAGGCAAAATCAATGAATCTTAATACTTATTCATTAGTTTGGGATGAAGTGATGAACTGTTCATGTTTCGTTTATACAAATTATTTGTTTAGGAAGAAGTACTTATTGATTAGTTGTGTTGTTTTTTGTTAAATTCTTTACAGTGGCAGCTTTGAGTGAGGACCCAATTAAAGAATGGATTATTACACAAGGAAAAGCTACACAGATTACCAGAATTTCTCCTGTTGGTGGTGGTTGCATCAATCGTGCGAATCGATATGACACCGATGCCGGCTCCTTTTTTGTAAAAACAAACAGGCATTTCATTGTTCTAAAGAAATTTTATTCCAATTGTCTAAATCAAAGCATGTTTCAACCTGATCATTTCTCTTTTTTCTTTTTCTTTTTTGTGAAGCCAAAATTAACTTCTATATACTCTGCTTTTGTAATTTTGATCAATTAGGAGTATAGGACCATCGATGTTTGAGGGAGAAGCTCTTGGTTTAAGTGCTATGTATGATACTAAATCAATCCGTGTTCCCAGACCTTTTAAGGTGTGTAAATGCACAACCTAGGTTTATATTGTAGCACTTGTAACTTACTTTTACTTCTGTGACTAGGGAGTGGATTATGGGATGCCAAGTTTTGATAAAAAAAGGTGTTCAGCAAAAATCCTGTCCCTCCATGCCAATTCAATGGTTTACAACTCCTTGATGTGCCCCTTTCATTTATGATGTAGCTCTTTCGTTTGTCAGCTAATTATAAACCGTCTGGTCCGTCTTATTGATTGCAGTCAAGGGTCGGGATTTTTTGTTAACAGATTTTGTCAAGACCTGGCGTCCCAGGATCCTAAACCTTTGTACGCCCCAATTTGAAACTCAAATCTCTAGGAGATTGAGACATCTTGAGGCATTAGGTTCACTACACAAGATGCTTAGTCAATTGTAAACCTCTATTTAGGTTTGTTTAGAATTGATTAATCACCTTGTGTAGTAAACCTAATACCTCGAGATGTGATTCAATCTCCTAGAGATTTGAGTTTCAAATGGGGGCGTTACAACCTTGCTATTAATATAGTTCTGCTAGATGATTGTAAATATAATTGGATTTTTTTTTTCAACTCATCTAGGTTGGACCATTACCTTCGGGAGGTTCCTTTATTATTATGGAATATATTGAGTTTGGTTCATCCAGAGGTGATCAGGTGAGGCTAGTTTTTGTCTTTCTTCTACTTTAGGTTGAATTAGATCAATGCCAATTTATTTAATCATTTCTATATCCTCAGTCAGTTTTGGGGAAGAAACTCGCAGAAATGCATAAAGCCTCGAAGTCAAACAAGGGCTTTGGTTTTGATGTCGACAATACCATTGGCAGGTGAAATCTTTTCCATTCATCCTCTTTACTTCTCAAACAAGTTCGGATATGTACATATATCATCTACATACCATTTTGTAGTAACCATTATTCAATCTCCTTTGTTTTTTTTGTTGTAGAACCAAATATATCATCTTATTACCTCATTCTGTCATAGTTCATAGGATTGTAATTGTTGGTTGGTCTGTACTATGTATACACATGCCCAAAGGCTGAAGATATGGAATGCTATTTTGCACACCCACTCTACATCATCCAGTCTTCAGGTGTTAAG
Organism: Macleaya cordata; assembly: GCA_002174775.1. Taxonomy (NCBI): domain Eukaryota; kingdom Viridiplantae; phylum Streptophyta; class Magnoliopsida; order Ranunculales; family Papaveraceae; genus Macleaya; species Macleaya cordata. The sequence continues at coordinate 193,308 of MVGT01000171.1, read as the reverse complement.
CAATCAAGGGATGGTGACGTTGAACGCATAACATCTGACGGCTGGATAATGGAAGTGTTATACACCCACATATAAAGTGCTTGTACAAAATAGCATTAGAAGATATGGCTCAAAATAGGGGTGGATGGGAAGTAGGTTTCAAGTTGCAGATCATCCTATTATTTGGATAAGGCACAAATGATCAGATGGTTCAACTTATACTGTCCAAAGTAATATTGTCGATAGAGTTCTAATGAATTCATGTTCATTCTTCTGTAGTACGCCACAAATAAACACATGGAGCACAGATTGGGTTGAGTTTTTTGCTGAGCACAGATTGGGTTATCAACTAAAATTGGCACGGGAACAGTATGGTGATTCCACCATTTATGAAAAAGGTAATCTACTGCTTGAAAAGGCTAGGTATTCGTTTCTTAATTTCACTTCCCATATTTCCAATCTTCAAAGTAACTTATTTCTAGGTTCTTTTTTGGTGCTTGATATCTTGGATTTGTTGTCTAACAGGTCAAAGACTGATCAAGAATATGGGAGCTCTTTTTGAGAATGTTATAATTGAACCATGCTTGCTACATGGAGACTTGTGGAGTGGGAATATCAGCTCTGATAAGAATGGTGAACCAGTTATACTGGATCCAGCGTGTTACTGTAAGTCAGAATCAATATGATTGAATGCTAGGATGGATCTGTATACTTTTTCTTTGTTTTGGAAAGTAAGTTTCTTTATATTGATTCTAATATAGCACGCATGAGTTTGGAAGAGTGATCATGAGGCATTGGTGTGCTGCCCAGCGTCACGTGTTCGACTCTCCTGTTATGACTTCTACCTGGGTTATGGGTTTCGGAAGGGTTGTGACTCTGGAGATTGTCTAGATGGGATAATACTGCAGGCATACCTTCATCAGGAAAAAAGGAAAAGATTTATACCAATATCAATAGTGAAATTATTTATTTTGCCAATATGAGTTTATAATGAAAAAACCAACAAAGGGTTCTATATAGCTAGAAAACAAATGTGAGAAATGACACAAAATAATTTTGGATCAATAGAACAGAAAAGTACTGACAGGTAATCTGGGGGAACCGCTATACAAAGACCATATAAGGGTAAATGCCAGCAAAAAGAAAATTGGGATATTTGAAATAACTCCAAATAGATCTTTAGGGAAAACAAACAAAAGGAATATTGAAGGAAGACCTCTATACTTCCCAGGAAGGGGGCAATGAAGGAAATATGATTCACAATTTACTGTCAAATCTACACATAAAGCACATAGGACATAGAAAGCATCTGGACACTGATAAGACTCTGTGCAGAATTGTATAAGATATCAGAATGACTTTCAACTAATCAAAATCGTGAGCTTATGTAAATTTAACATTTGTTGGAGAAAGAAGCAATATGAAATGGTTTTGCTTATCCTGTTCTTTCTTTTGTAGATGGACATAATGAAGCAGAGTTTGGAATGTCATGGTGTGCTGGATTTGGTGGATCCTTCTACAATTCGTATTTTGAGGTATATTCATTTTCACAAGTTTCTACTAGTATAGAAACACATGCACATACAAAATTACAAATACACACTCAAGTATGAGGTCAATTTTGTTCACCCAAACTTAATTTGGAAAACAAAACCCACAAATTCTTTATTGGTTTTTCATGGGAAAAAAACTAAACTAATGGCGTAATAACGAATCAAAGTTGTGGGTTTTCTTCACAAATGTTAAGAGTGGGTGAACAAAATCAAACTTGTTAAGAGTGGGTGAACAAAATCAAACTCCTCGAGTACCCACTTTGGTCATTTTGGCATGCTCTCTTGCATTAAAGTTCTTATGAGCAAAAAATCAGTACGGAAGGAAATTGGATCATCTAAACCACTAAACCGTTGTTGAAGTTTGCAATTTCTCTGTCTAAAGACATGTTCTTCCCATTATTCCGGGTAAAAATCATGGAAATGTCTTGTAACAGGAAGTTCCTTCACTGAATATTACATATGCTTATAAAGGGTATTGCTTTGGAAGTCTATGAACATGAGAAAGGAAGAGATGGCTTGAATTTTATCTTTCGTGGGACATCAAACTTTTCGGTGTAGATTTTGTTTTCTCCTTGTTTCTGCTTGATTATTTATCTAATATAATGTGCAGGTGATGCCCAAACAACCAGGCTTTGAGAAAAGGAGGGATCTTTACATGTTGTATCATTACTTAAACCATTACAATTTATTTGGGTCTGGTTATCGGTCATCTGCCATGTCTATAATAGATGATTATATACAGATGTTGAATGCTTAGTCTTTTCATGCGAAATTTCTAGTCATCTTGTATTTGTGATGACACTCAACAAGTATAAGCTCATAGGTATATAATTTGTCCTTCACAGATTCTTTCTATAAACGATGAGTGATATTTTTGGTGATCTCCTGGCAATCTTCAACTTCTATTTCATTTTACCTCAGCTAAATGGTGTTTTTTCTTCAATAGGTAGGTTGAGGATGGTTTTAAGTTTATCATAAATAATCAAGATAAAAACAAGAACCACTCGGTTATTGACCGGTGATCAGGGGCGGAGTCAGGATCTTTACATTGCAGGGCCAACACATTAAGCAATTTTAAATTGAAACATAAGAAAATATTTAAATACTTAAACTACATTAGGATAAAAAAATAAGGTACCATCATCTAAACTTAACATGAAATTAAAAATAATATAAACATGTTCTAAAGCGTTTTAACTCAATCATAAATTAAAATGGGACTCGACGTTCTTTCATATCAAGGAAATCATCTATGATTGATTCTAAACTAAATTTTTCGATAATTTCATTTTCAATGCACAGAATTAAAGAGTCTGTGAGAAATTCATCATCCATTTTGCTGCGAAGCCTAGTTTTGATGATGCACATAGCCGAAAATGATCGCTCTGTAGTTGCAGTAGAAATTGGAAGAGTAAGCACAAACGCAATCACTCTGGATGTTGAACTACGCTATGCTCATAATGTTCAAGTTGCATCCTCAAATTTGTCTTCTCGTATTTTGTGAAGTCTTGCGGATAAAACTTGTTTACCAACTCACATATATCATCAATTCTGAAAGACTTGCGACCTTCACGAGGATCTAAGGCTGAGACAAGGATAAGTAACTCCATTGCATGCTCACTAAACCTGTTATTTAATTCTTGTAACTGAGAATCTATTGCAGCATAAAAAATATTTATCCGGTAATACTACCCCATTGTAAATTCATCTTCTTGATGGCAGGCTCGACCTCGTCTTGCAACATATCGAGCATTCATATCTGGGACATCGATGTTTTGCGCCTCGCAAAATAAATTCACCTTGGTGAGTAAAGCCTCCAATCCTACATCTCTTAATTTTTGGATTAATATTTTAGTGGATGAAACAAGACGCATTGCATTTAAAATATCTTGAGATTGGCACTGCAAAGCTTGACAAAGTACATTAGTGATCTCCGTAATCTCTTCCATTAGATGTAAGATGAAAACAGATTCAAATAAAGTCAAATCCTCATAAGCTGAGGTAGCATCTCCTCGTGAGGAAAAAGTAGTTCCTTCATCCATGATGTTCGTTAAAACCACACATGTTGCACTAAATATCTTTATCAAATTAGGAACTAATTTTAAATGGGAACTCCAACGAGTATTTCCAGCACGTTGTAAGGTGCCAATTTGATTAAGTCCTGTCCCAGTCTCTAGCTCATCAGTGGAAATCAAATATTCAATTTCAGCAGCTTGAGCAAGTTTAAATTCATCATTACGCTTGCATGAAGCACCAACAATATTAACAATAAAAGTTAATTTATTAAAAAATTGATGAATTGGAATAACTTCTCTCGATGCTGCAACTAACGCCAATTGCAATCGATGTGCCAAACAGTGAATATAATAAGTATATGGGCAATCCTTCAAAACCAAAGCTTGTAACCCATTCCACTTATCTCGCATATTACTTGCACCATCGTATCCTTGCCCTCGAATATTTTGAATATCAAGGTTATGATGAGATAATACAGAGTATATCTTGTTTCTTAGGGTCAATGCTGTAGTGTCAGATACATGAACAAGTCCAAAAAAGCGCTCTTGCACAATACCATCTTTGTCAACGAATCTCAAAACTGTAAACCTTTGCTCTTTCTTTGATTCATCACGAGCCTCGTCAATAATTATACAAAACTTTGCCTCTCCAATTTCTTCACGAATTGCCTTCTTCACTTTAGTTGACAAAATATGTAGAATTTCTTTTTGGATCTGTGGTGACATGTAACAGGCATTTTTTGGAGCTTTATCTAATACAATTTCTACTATCTTTTCATTATTTGAAGCAAGTAATTTTATCATTTGAAGAAAATTTCCACGATTAATTGAACCTTTGCTTTCATCATGGCCTCTAAAAGCACAACTTTGAAGTGCAAGCCAACGAACTGATTGAATGGAAATTCGAAGTCATAAGCGATTCTCTATGATTTGTTGAGAAGTGTAGTTATCAAACACTCTTTGCATATGCTGAGATTGTTTCATCAAGTCTTCCATTGATTTCTCAGCAATTTTTTGGGGGAACTAGGATCCTTTCCAATATGATTAAGAAAAGCACAATATTTTACATCCCTAACTTTCTTCCAATTTTGAAATCCATTAATGGTGAAAGCGTTTTGCCCACGATGCCCAGATGGCTTGTGAAGAGAAAGCATGGTAGACAAAAAGCTGCATCTTTGTTAGGGGAATATTCTAACTATGTAGGAAATAACTTGAACCACGATTGTTGAAAGCTACGTAAATGAGATGTTGGTCCAGACTTCGGATATACTGAAAGTATAGGTTGGTATGGACCAGCCTTAATAGATGCACGTCTAATTTCTTAGCGTTTATCAACATGATAATCCCAAATTTGTAGACGTAATCCTGTATCATGCTCCAAGGAATTGATATCAACTTCATTGATTTCAATTCTTTGAGATTCCTAAAATGATTTTTAGAAACTGAATTACTAACATTAGAGGCTGGTAATGATGAATCCCCAGGCCCTTCAGAGCTTTCGGCATTTTTCCTTTTGAAAAATCCATAGATTTTTGATTGATTTTTCATCTATATGTCATATAAAATATTTTCATTGGCAAACATAATATTTAAAAATTTAATTTCTAGTTGCCCAAAAAATAAAAAGGCACTGCCAATACTCAAAACTAATAAATAAAATAAGTAGTGTAAACTACATGATGTAAAATAATAAATAAATAAACTATATTATGATTGGTTAAGTCTCGACGAATACCTTATGTAGTATTGCTTGTTATTGGATTTAGAGTTTGGTTTTGAAGAGGCGCAAGGGAAGGCAGTAAGTCT
>MVGT01000171.1:115736-187778 GCA_002174775.1 Macleaya cordata | reverse complement strand
TTTTTTTTTTTTTTTTTTTTTTTTTTTTTTTTTTTTTCTGAAATCTGAATCTGAGACTACCTGAATCATCTTAATCTGAGATCATCTGACTCGTTTGAATTTAAGTTTGTTTATTTTTTTATCTGAACTCTTTTAATAAATTATGTTTGACTGATTTTTGACACTTTTACCTTTATTTATACTATATTGTATGAATTAATCATATCTCCATCTCTCTTTTCTTTAATAAATTATCAACAATTTGCTAATTTCCTTATCCAAAACCTCAGATCACCCAATCACCCACTTATAGCTTATCTTGATCCCATACAAACAAAAAAAAAACTCCACCTACAACACCGTGTACAATAGAATGGGCTCAATTTCTCTTAATTTTAAAATATAAACTCAATTAATACATTATAATGGTCTCAATTTCAGCAATTTTTTTAAGCCCTAAATTAATACATTATAATGGTTCATTCGCTTCCTTTTCCAAAACTAATTCATTTTATTCTTAAGTGTCTAGGAGTGAGAATTTCGAACACTGAACCTACCCAGAAACCTATACATGCGATAGATACTTCTGTTGTAAACAAGGTTAGAGGTCAGTATAAGAGGAAGAAGTCATCTATAGTTGCAGCATCTTCTTCCTGTTTTAGCCCGATGACACCTGATCAGGCTCGAGATATCCAATCCAAGATGGATATCTTACTCAAGATGCTTCCAGTTGTCAATGCAATTGCAGCGAAGGTTGGAGTTGAAAGAGTTCAAGTTGAGTCTGATTCAGCTGATGTTTCAGAATCAGAAGCATTAGGAGCAGCTGATGATGATGATGGTTATGATGAAGAATAAATTAGATTAGATATTATATATATATAGATCTTTGTACTTTTCTTTGAGTTGTGTACTCTACTTGTTTATATTTACAACAACTCAATTTACTTTTCTTTGATTATCTCTTTTGTTCTGTTCTTCAAAGTTAATATATGAGATGATTGAATTTTTGTTTTTACCTCCCTAGTTCTATAGATTTTATCTTGTCTTTTTCTTTTATCTTAACTTTTCTATCATTTGTCTATTTCAGACAAAAAAGGAGAGAAAGTTTGGTATTTGTGTTTGACATTGTTTCAGTGGATATACTTTATTTAAGGAGAGATTGTGATACGTGCACATACCATGCACGTCATCCACAATGCCTCACAAAATTAAGTAGTAGTTAGTTAAGTTTAGTGGCAATGCCACATGTCTAATAAGGGGAGACTACCCACTAGTTAGTTGTTGGCTGTTTAGTTATTTGTTAAGCATGTTCATATGTTTTAGTAGTGTAGGTGTTGTTTACTTAGTCATATGCATGTAATCCACTATCCATAAAGATAGAGATACTTATTTGTATTTAAGATAGAATCATCTAATGAGAAGGTAGGCATTCAACGTGTGAAATATCCCTTGATCTGTTTTCTCTCTCTAATCTCTCCTCTTTTCTCTCTGATATCTATCTTCTCTATCTGATTTCTTTCTTTTCTTTCTAAAATTCCTCTAAATTAGTACGGGTTAATCCAAGAAGAAAGGGACCATATCATCTGGTATCAAAGCCAACATGGTTGACGGTACGCAGCTCTCAAAGTTAGATACGGAAATCAAAGATTTAAAGGATAAGGTGGACAAGCAAGAGAAGTTTATGGAGCAGACTACTCTAGCCTTAGGTGAGGTTCTAAAAAAGTTAACATTTGAAACCATCGTCACTGCACCTAGTCCTACCAAGGATCTCCCGCCTTCAAGCTCGCATCATGAGGATGTCACTGAGGGTGCCTTACTACCAATTATTGATCGTGCTTGGGTAACCATTGCATCCTACAATATGGAAGATGAAGCCTTGTAATTTTCCCGTTGGTTGACAAATACACGTGGGCCCCTTACTTGGGATGTCCTTACAGATGGATTAATACAAAGGTTTACTCACAAAGCTTAAACAGGTAGGTTCTATTTTCGATTATCAAAAAGAATTTAAAAGATTATCCAACCGAATGAATGGCTTATCAGAAGATTTCCTAGTGAGCTGTTTTATTAGTGGTTGAAAGACTAAATGTCCTACGGTTTTAGTTGGATTAACCGTATGTCAATATGACTAAGCTTAAGGATCACACAATCACTTAATAAAAATTATAAGGGTGATAAAGAATAAAACAATAATCTCTAATAAGAGTATTGATTTATTCAATTCTTAATATGCGAAATTAAGAACAAGAATCGAATAATTTAATCTCATAAAAGGTGTAAAAATATGCACAAGTGATTATGTTTACGAGGAAACCCAAACTGGAAAAAACTCCGGGACCTAGTCCAGAAAAGAATCCACTAAAAGTTAATGAAAACTTACAAACCGATTTACCACTCGATGGACACTAATTATGACTCCCTCTACGCTCCAACAGCTACGGTGTACAGTTCCACAAATTTGAACTCCATAAATTTGCCTTTTAGTGGACATTAATGCGTCTTTAACTTGAACTCCGCAAGTCCCGCACCTTGAACCAAAACTCGACTCTTCGAGTATATCACCACGAGCTTGACACTCCAAGCTCAACCACCGGAAATCCACCGGCACAAAAAATATAGTTTTTAGTTTGAAATGGGAAGGATTTAAACCAAGTTCAACAAGCTTGGAATTTATAAATTTCAAGCTAAACTCTCCAAGCACTTGTTGAGGTTATGGGTGATTAGTTAATTTGAACATGAATGAATCAACCCTATTTATAATGGTGATTCTCAGATCTAGAACTAAAATGCACCAAGTGTAATGAGTGCATTTCTAGATATAGATCTAAGACACACCATTTGCAATGAGTGTGTTCTTGGATCTAATCTATGAAAGCCTCATTCCACTAGGAAGAGCTCCCCACTAACCCCTGTTACCACTTATGACCTAACACGGCCGAACATGGGGTTTAATAGAAAAAAATAAACCCAAAAAGAGAACTTTTTCGTGCAGATCTGGGCGATGCTTTCGAAAGCAGCAAGTTACAAGGGTGCTTTCGAAATCTAGAATCCTTATTTCGAAATCAATCCCATCTGTTGCTTCAGCAATATTCTGGTTTCGAAACCAAGAAGGTTGCTTTTGAAACTAAGGTCATCTGTTTCTAAATGACTTTTGGTTTCGAAATCAACTTGGGTGATTTCGAAATCAAAGTGTCCTGATGCTCACAGTTACTTTTGGTTTCGAAACCAACCAAGGTGCTTTCGAAACCAAAGTCATCTGCTTCCAAATGACTTTTGGTTTCGAAACCAACTAAGGTAGTTTCGAAATCAAAGATGCCTGTGATGAAAGGGGCATTTTGGTTTCAAAACCTACCAAATTACATTCGAAACCAAAGTCATCTGTTTGCAGGTGACATTTGGTTTCGACCACCAACAAAGTGGTTTTGAAAGCAGTTGTACCCAACTGAGTTCTAAAGTGTTTTAGGTCATTTTAAAACCATTTTTCAAGTGTGGGAACAATCTATAAGGTTTTAACCACTTATGGTACTTAGGTTTCTAAGTCACTTACCATCCTAAGATGTTTCCGGTGGTGAGTTGAGTTCTTCAGAGTCTTCTTTTTAATCCAATCCAAACCAAGACTCTTTAGACTCTAACTCAAGTTACAACGACCTTCTTGAGTTTAACTTTGACACAAAATTCGACAAATAAAATACATGAGAAAACTCATGGACCATTTAGTGGCCTCTGTGAAGAGATTCAACCAGCCATAAGAATGTTTCAACCACGCGACATGTTAACTGTTATTGTCTTAGCACGTCTTCAAGAGGAACAGCTTATAACCACTAACCAAATGCAACGCCCCCCATCCATCCACCCTGAACCTCCATTAGCTGTACCGTCTCCCTACCGTCCATCTTTACCTCGCCTTCACTTACCACTATCACCCACCTTTCGATCTCCACCCCAAACTAGCTTATTAGGTCTGCCTCCACCTTCTCTTCCCCCAATCCAACGTGTCAATGCAGCCGATATGAAAGATTAGCGTGAACGAGGGCTATGCTACCATTGTGACGAGAAATACTTCTATAGCCACAAATGTAAGAACCTTAGAATTTATCTTCTCGAAGGTTGCTGGTCCTAACCAGAGCACGAACAATCCAAAGCATTTGTTAAACAACTAGAGAGCAGCACAACTCCAACCGATGCCACACGGATGAATTTCAGCAGGCTTGTGCATCTAGGTTTCCACCTTGAGGACAAGGTGTCTGTAAGGAGGGAGGATTGATACGTGCACATACTATGCATGCCATCCACAATGCCTCACAAAATTAAGTAGTAGTTAGTTAAGTTTAGTGGCAATGCCACGTGTCTATTAAGGGGAGACTACCCACTTGTTAATTGTTGGTTGTTTAATTATTTGTTAAGCACGTTCACATGTTTGTAGTAGTGTTGGTGTTGTTTACTTAGTTATAATCATTTAATCCACTATCCATAAAGATAGGGATACTTATTTGTATTTAAGATAGAATTATCTAATAAGAAGGTAAGCATTCAACATGTGGCATATCCCTTGATCTGTTTTCTATCTCTAATCTCTCCTCTTTTCTCTCTCTGATATCTATCTTCTCTATCTAATTTCTTTACTTTCTTCCTAAAAGTCGTTTAAATCACTACGGGTGAATCCAAGAAGAAAAGGACCATATCAGATTCACTAACTCTCAGATATTATGGATGTTTTTGAATTTCAAACTGTCGTACCTTGATATGTTTGTGAGTTTTGCAGGTAACAGGTTAAAACAAAACTATTCCTATAGAGTTTAAGTTATATTTGTCTGGGGGACTCTTTGTTTTTATCTTTATTGAATCCAATGTAAGAAAATACAGATTGTAACTTGGAAGGTCATTTTATTATTGAAAGGTCCATGAGTTTTCTCATATATTTTGTTTGTCGAATTGCGTGTCAAAAGTAAACTCAAAAAGGTATTTGTAACTTAAGTTAGAGTCTAGAGAGTCTTGGTTCGAATCGGTTTGAAAAAAATCTTTTATGAGAGCTTAGAAAACTAAGTACCATAGGTGGTTAGATCATTAGAGTGTTTTTCACACTTTTAAATTGCCTTAAAAATATTTTAAAAATATTATTTCATGTTGTGAAATTATTTCTTAAAAATATTTTAAAAATATTATTTCATGTTGTGAAATTATTTCTTAAAAATATTTTAAAAATATTATTTCATGTTGTGAAATTATTTCTTAAAAATATTTTAAAAATAAAATATCTAAATTTGGGCTGTTTGGTTTTGAAACCAAAAGATTTGGTTTCGAAACCAACTTTAACTGATGGTTATTTTAATACAGGGATAAGGTAGTTTCAAAATCAACTTTGTTGATTTCGAAACTAAACAGTTTGGTTTCGAAACCAATATTGTTGGTTTCGAAACTAAATGGCCAAAAACCATCACAGTTCCTTTTTGGTTTCGATACCAAAGGGATTGGTTTCGAAACCAATCCTCTTGGTTTCGAAACCATCGCCTAGATTCGAACTTTATTGGCGATTTTTTTGAGCTATAAAGAGATTTTTTTTAACTTTTTGCACATTCCCACCTAAGTACGTCTTAATTGGATTATTGGTGCATGTGAAACATTCATGAGTGGGATTAGGGGCAAAATAGAATGACCTATCATCTCAAATGATCCATTAAACCTAAAATAAACATGTTTATTCTGGTTTAGATCTAGACATTTCACTGTAAATAGGGGTTGATCTTCTATTGTTCAAATCAACCAATCACCCTTAACCTCAACAAGTTCTTGGAGAACTGTAATCTAAATTGACAGTTTCCAAGCTTGTTGAACTTAGGTTCAAATCCTTCCTATTTTAAATCAAAAATTCTGTTTTTTTTATGCTGGTGAATTTCTGGTGGTTAGGCTTGGAGTGTCAAGCTCGTGGTGATATACTCGAGAAGTCGAGTATTGGTTCAAGGTGCGGGACTTAAAGAGTTCAAGTTGGAGATGCATCATAGTCCACTAAGAGGCAAATTCGTGGAGTTAAAATTTGTGGAAGAACTGTACACCGTAGCTGTTGGAGCGTAAAGAGAGTCGTAATTCGTGTCCATTAAGTGGTAAATTGGTTTGTAAGTTTTCACTAACTTTTAGTGGATTTTTGTCTGGACTAGGTCCCAGGGCTTTTTCTAGTTTGGATTTTCTCGTAAACAGAATCTCTTGTGCATATTTCATTATTTGTTGCAAGATTGAAATATTTGATTCTTGTGCTTAATTCCGCAAATTAAGAATTGAATAAGTCAATCTTCTTGTTTAGAGGATGTTGTCTTACTCTTTATCATCTTTGTAATTTTTATTAGGTGATTGTGTGATCTTTAACCTTAGTCACATTGACATACGATTTATCCAACTAAACCGTAGAGCATTTAGACTTTCAATTAGTATCACAGAAAGTTCATTACTAGGTCTAACAACCTAAGTGTGATCTTTATTGTGACTAAATGGATTCACAAAGAGAGGGTAGTGCTGTAAACAAACCACCATTGTTCAATGGTAGCAACTATCCTTTTTGGAAAGTTAGAATTAGGGCTTTCGTAAAGTCCTAAGACCAAAGAGTTTGGAGAACTATAGAAGTAGCTTGGACTCATCCTACCATGATGACTGGTACCAGACACAACTCTAGGGAAGTTCCCAAATCGGAAGACCAATGGACTTCGGATGAGAGTGAGGCAACTACTAGAAATAGTAAAACACTCAATGCTATCTATGCTGCTGTAATGGTGACATGGCTCTTCATTTTGCTGCGGATGTAGACAATATTCAATCCTTGAAAATCTTGGTGGAGAGGCTTATCGAGGAAGAGCTCTTGAGAGCCAAAGATTGGGATGGCAACATTACTACTACGGTTCGATCTAGCCAAGGGTTACCTCAAGATCGTGAAAGAGCTAATCACTCAAGTTGGTTATCGTCTATGTTTTCTTAAGGATACAGATGAGGAGGGAAGAACTCGACCTCTTAGACAGTACTTTGTAGTCATCAAAGGCACAACTAAGGACAATAATAATATTCTTCATGATATGCTCTTGAAGCATCCGGAGTTTATTGGAGATGTGACAGCCCGCAACCAGAAGGTTCTTTCTGTGGATGATCAAGAGTCCGTAATAACCTTGAAATTCTTGCTGAGGAGTCCTATCTTCTACATCAAAAATATGGATGACGAAACTATGTTCGACTTTGCTCTTGAAACAGACAAGGTACAACAAAATAACAACATATTATAATATATTATAATATACTATAGGAGAATCTTTCTATTATTTAATTTCCTTATAAAACTGGCTTAGATTTTATACAAATTCCTCATTTGCCCTCCATCAATATTTAACCTGTAACTTTAGGTTTTCCTATTATTTTTAATTTTCTTTTTTATTTTTATCTATTCCAATCATTGTACCCCTATCTTATTAATTGATTAAAAGATAAATAATAAAAAGTAAAAGCAAAGCCAAAGAAATAAAAAGCAAAAAGAAAATTGTAATTGCGTGGATACTATATTTTTTTTCCTCTCGCTAAGCCAAGGAAAAAAGGATATATTAGTAACCACAAGTGTACAAAAATGGGCAAAAAGGCTCGGGAGGAATAATTTTTGTACCCATGTTGGTAATAATTTTTGTATCTTTGTCCTTTGGTGAATCTTTCCTGTAGTGTTGGGCGAATTTGACTTTGGTCCTAGGCTTCTTTCTGCACTTGGTCCTACTTATGTACTAAGTTTTCATAACCTGTGCAAAGCAAGGATGCTATTTTATTTAGTTTTAATTACTTATTAAGTTGAACTAAATATTTTGATTCAATGGAGTTCCTATCTTTTAAAACCAATTTAGAGAGAATAAGAGAAAACAAATTTTACAGATAACAATTTTTTAGTTAGAGATACAGTTTTCATTTATTATTCGTAGTACTTTATATAGAGAAATTAATTAGAGATTGACACGTGGAAACTACTGTTGATGTGGCAATCTATGTGTTTAATTTTCCATATTAGCATTAAAGGTTAATGTAGTATTCAACCAACCGGCGAACACGGCGAGCTTAGGAGATGTGCCGTACACATTTGGGAGATAGGTAGAGCTGTGGCGGGAAAAGAAGCAAGTTGTTGATTCTAAGAGTAAGGACTCAACAGACCATATTGTTCAGCTTATGACATTTTGCTTGAAGATGTCCTTGGAAGCAATGTTTAAAGAACGGTTCGTTATAACGGTAACGCTCATATGACGTTATGTAATTTCACTATAATGCCGTTATATTGTTATGGTCATTTTTTTACCGTTATAACGGTTATAACGGCTGTTATTTTAATTTAATAAATAGAAAATAACATAAAAAAACTATTTTAGTACATTTGATATTTTTAAAAAATTTTAAAAACCATTATTTTTCGTTATAACTACCGTTATTTTATGTTTTTTTGATAGTTTTCCTAATTTAACACAACACCGTTTAGAGGTCAAAAACATTATAACGACCGTTATAACTGTTATAACGGTAACGACCCCCTACCGTTACACCGTTATAACAGTGGTTTTCAAACATTGCTTGTAAGCAACAACGACTACAATAAAAAGGGACTTTATAAAAAATAAGGGGTTGCCAAAAGCCCTCAGTTTTGCTACGCCAAATCCAGATTTTCTTTGGATTTTTTTTTGAAACATCCATCTCAACACAGATACATGCTACACTCGGTTTAGTGATTGTAGCCGTAGAGAGATCCTTCCTGATAAACTTACCTAATGACGCGGCCAAAGTCATAAGGAAACCAGGATCAAAACAATTCATTGGCAAGCGAGCTAGGTGCACCCAAACTGGCACAATACAGAATTTGTTTTAGGGTTGAAAGAATGCGACCATCGTTAAACCCTGAACCAGTGGCCCTTAATGTGCAGCTTATCCCTCGACAACACCTTCAACATATCGTCTGTAATTGTTTTTGGCAAATATGTGAAATTGGACCTTTGCTTTCAAAAGCGGTCTGTTGCTTTTGAAAGTAGACTGACTATTTTGAACGTAGGTTAATGGTTTCGAAATTATTTTTGCCAGAAAACCAACAGATGAAGTTTGCTTTCGAAATCGTCACTGCGGGTCGAGCAGTACTAAGGCGGTGGACATGTTTTAGGCGATTTTAGAGTTTATTTGGGTTTAAGAAACTTCTATTTGTGCATAGGTTTGATGAAATCAAGAAAAAGGGATGTCCTAGGTCGTCCCAAAGTGCGTGCTTAAGGAAGAGATAATTCAAATCAAGTATTGGAATTCCTAAAGACCAATGAGTAGGAAACCTAGGTTTTGGTCTTCTTGTGTGCTTCTTGTGTGTAGTAAGGATGCTATAAGGTGAGAGAGCTCTATAATCATTCTTTTTGTTTGTTAATTGAATTGATCGTGCTTTCGTCCAAGATTTTTTACCCGAGAGTTTAGGGTTTTCCTCGTAAATCTTTTTCCTTATGTGGTTAATTGTTTTTAGTTTCATCTTATTTTTGTTTTCTTGTTTCATCTTTATACTTATCGATCGCTAGATTTGGACCTAAAAATCCTGACAATTGGTATCAGAGCTGTGTTGAGGTTGACTTCGTTGAATTGAAGATGGCTACAAGGGTTTCAAACTCCACGAAGTTTGATGTAGAGCAGTTTGATAGGCTAATCAATTTTGGATTGTGTCACATATGATTTAAGTAAAGGATGTGTTGATGCAACACGGTTTGATCATGGCGCTTAATGGTCGTGAAGGGGAACTCACTGCAATGGAAGACGATGTTTGTGATGATTTTATTATGTAGGCTGCAGGTCAGATACGGTTACTTCTCGCTAAGAATGTCTTAACAAATGTTTCAAAAATCAATAGCACTAAGGAACTTTGGGAGAAACTGGAGAGTTTGTATCTCAGGAATACACGTCCTAACATAATATTCTTGAAAGAGCAGTTTTACACACTGAAGATGAGTGAAGTTACATCTATTACAAGTCACCTAAGTGTTATGAATTCAATTTGTTATTAACTTGAAGGGTTAGGAGTGAAAATTAAAGATAAGGATAAAGCACTTCACCTCCTTTTATCTCTTCTACCATCTTATAAATACATTATAACGTGCTTGAAACAAGGAAAAGAGGTTTTAAGTGTTACTGGAGCACTCTTATCCGAAGAGAAAGAAAGGAATAAGGGACCTGGTTGAGTAGACCAAGGTTTATATGTTGGTGAGAAGAAGAAAAAAAAAGTCTGTTGGAAGTGCGGGCAATCGGGTCACTTAAGACCGGATTGCAAAGGGAAAGGTAATAGGACTGGCTCGACGAATGGTGTGGTAGTGGTGTTGTGTTGATTGCTATTGATTTTGGCTAGAGAAAGAACTTTTGGATATATAGCGGCCAGTGCCACAAGGCATATTTGCTCATACCAGTCATATTTCGATCGGTATGTGGGGTGTGGTAGTGGTGTTGTGTTGACTGGCGATGACTCAGAATTATCGATGAGGGGATTCAGTAAAATTCGCATTAGGATGCTCGATGGTAGATTTGAACACTCCAAGGAGTTCAACATGTGTTGGGGTTGAGTCGGAATTGTATTAGTCTTTCCTAATTAGATTCTGATGGTTTAAGGTATTCCTAATTTGGTGGACTACTGAAAGTTTATCATGGAGCTACTATGATCATGAAAGGAAACCTTAGCAGGGGTTTGTGCACTTTGGTAAAGTCAGAGGTAGGTAGAGCAACGGATGGACTATGTCGTCCATTAGGGTTATGATGTCTCAAGGGAGTTTAACATTAGGTGGTGTTCCAAAAGCTCAGATGATCAAGAAGTGTGTTCCAAAGATAGCTGTTAAATCCAAGGGTGACTTAGATTTGGAGGGTCATTATCATTGATGATCGGTGGCCCAGAAGGTCGGGTGACGAGAGTCTGATGATTCATTGTTTTTAAGAAGCGGAAATGATGCCTAAGAGTTCGCAGAACAAGAAAGTAGCTATTTTGATGGATGGCATTTACCAAAAAGGTTGAGATTTGTAGAATTTTTTGGCAAATATGTGAAATTGGACCTTTGCTTTCAAAAGCGGTCTGTTGCTTTCGAAAGCAGACTCACGGTTTCGAAGAGGGTCAGTGGTTTCGAAAGCCTTTTTCTTAGAAAACCAAAAGATGAAGTTTGCTTTCGAAAGCGTCTTGGAAGTTTCGAAAGCGTCGCCGCTAGTCGAACAGTATTGAGGTGGTGGACGTGTTTAAGGTGGTGTTTAAGTCCGTTTGGGTTTAGGAAACTTCTATTTGTACGTAGGTTTGATGAAATCTATAAATAGGGAGGTCCTAGGTTGTCCTAAAGTACGAGATTGAAGAAAAGAGAATCTAAATCAAGTATTGGAGTTCATAAAGGTCAATGAGAGGTAAACCTAGGCTTTTGGTCTTCGATCTTGTGTGTAGTAAAAAGGACGTTAGGAGGTGAGAGATCTCTGTAATCATCCTTATTGTTTGTTAATTGAATTGATAGTGCTTTCGTCTGAAGTTTTTACCCAAGTTTGGGGTTTTCTCCGTAAATCTTGTGGTTGGTTTTTGTGTTTGTCTTATTTCTATTTTCTTGTTTCATCTTTCTACTTCCCGATCGCTGGATTGGGACCAAAAATCCTAACATCGTCTTCAGAAAAAAGACAAAGTAAAAGATGTAAAAATTAATGAATCCAATTGTAAACTGTCCGACCCCCCCAATGAATCTCGATCTCCTTCTTGATGTCAGTCAGACGCGGACGACCGGTGGAAAATTTCAAAATCAGAGAAGTCTTTAAGAAATCTCCAAATCTAATCTTATTTTGTGGAGAAAAAGCGATCGCTGGATGACCGTCTTTAGTGGAAAGCATGTAGTCGACTTGAAAAGTCTTCAGAATATAGCTTCCCATCGCCTGAGCAAAAAAGAGGGGAGCTTGCACAATAGCAACTGCCGGAGCAGTCCCTTACTCCAACAGCGTCGTTGATGTATTCCTTAGGCTAGCCAATGTGAGTGTTCAGTTCGACCATGAATATAAATAAGGAAGAAGGATCATTTTGCATCGCACGCGCCGTTTTACATAGCCTTATGGGGCCCACCTGAGGACTATCCAAGGGCTAATTTTTTATGAAAATGATTTCTTTATCATGTATATAATCATCAAAAAAAAAATTTATTTCATTCTAAGACTTTTTTAGCCGAGTCATCTACTTGGTGAGGGAATTTCAAGTTTTCGAGTGGTCGTTCACTAACTTTGATTTTCAATCATTTTTTGTTTGGGTTGAAAATTTTAAATATGTTGTTTTTCAGTGGGGATGATCTTCATTGTGAGGAGAATATCCTTATCGAAAACAGGCTCTTGGATCGTCCAAAATATGTGCCCCACAAGGCTTTGTAGCTAGAAGCTGTGTAAAAAGTGTGATTGTGTAAAAAGATCCTTCCTTGTAGAATGACAATATTGATTTTGGAGTTTTAGGAGGTTCAAGCTTTAGAGTGGTTGATCACTCACTTTAATTTTTAATTTTTGATTGGGTCAGAAATTTTAGATAAGTTGATTTTCGGTGTAGATGATCTTCATTGCGAGGAGAATATCCTCATCGAAAGTTAGCTCTTGGATTGTCCAATTGTTGTCCCATGCCACAAGGCAAAGAGTTGTGTAAGTAGATCTTTCCTCATATATAAAATGTTATCTGTGAGTATAATATCAAACCATCATTATTTTTTAAGTGAAGTATAATCTAATGCAAACTCATGAGCAAAATTTCAATCTTTTATATTTCTTGTTCGTAAACATTTAAAAGTAGTTGAAGCATGTTGCAGGTAGTAGAGACTGAAATGGGCAAAGTGTTACCTGTATGGTAGGATAAATAATTTTATAAAGAGAAGGGATCAGCATACAACTTTATTTGTACATTTTATATGTATAGTGGCGTGTGCGACCCACATGAGGTTGATGTAAGGGCTGATATTTTTTTATAATGTTCTCCTCACTAAATCATCATCACCAAAAACCAACTCATTCTAAAACTGTGATCTCCATTAAAATTGATTCTTTTTCTCATCGTTCATTGTTCACCGTTAATTTTTAATCAACTTCCAATCAATTTTTGATAGGGCTAGAAATTTTAGAAGGATATGATTTTTTATAAAGATGTTCTACTCATCTTGTAGATCATTTTCACCAAAAATGAACCCTTAGTTCCTCACTATGTGGGCCCTACAACCAATATAAGAATAACGATGTACATATAATGATGTACACAGGATCCAGACTTTTTATAAATTGATGTTTAATTAGTTCTTAACCGCGCGACTAATTGATATTATTAAAAATCTCTTATTATTCATAAGAATTACAAAATGAATCAACAATTAATACTTGTTTGTTTTTATTGATCTTTTTGCAGTTTTCGCTACCTCATGAATTCTTAATAATTAAAGATATTAAACAACTTCTATCTGAAAGTGACACAGATGATGATGATAATGAATATAGTGAAGAACTTCTATCTGAGGAAAGTGAAAAAGATGATTATGAAGAAAGACTACCTGGCGAAGCTATTCAGATTATGGTGGAAGATGCAGTAGATAATAGTGAAGAACAACTACCAGAAGCTGTAAAGATTATAATGAAGAATTGCAAGAAAATGCAAAAGATTATAATGAATAAACTACCTGATGAAGGTGTTCAGGATTTTGTAGATGGAGATATTAACTTTATAATGAATCATGATCCATTTCCCATAAAAGTTGGTGCTACATTCGAATCAGCAAAAAAGTGTCGTGCGGCTATTATAAGTGCTTCGATTCAAGCCATAAATGTTGTTAAATTTGAGAAATCGGAGAAGAAAAGAATCGTTGCTAAGTGCTCCAAGGAAGGATGTAAATGGAGAATATATGCTAGAGCCAAGGAAGATAGTGATAGTTTCGTTGTAAAAACACTATCAGACAATCATACATGCCTAAGGTCGAATATAAGTGAAAATAAATTGGCAACCCCTGCATGGGTAAGTGATCAAATCTGAGATAAAGTAAGGCAAGATCAGGACTTTCAAGCAGAGGAGATTAAAACATTTATCAAGTCTCAATATCAGATAAATATAGAATATATGACAGTATGGAGAGCAAAGGAAAAGGCTTTAGAGATAATACATGGTTCACAAACTGAGTCGTATAAGAAACTTCCAGATTACGTTGACAACGTCTTGCAATCAAATCCAAGAAGCATCGCAATCTTACAAACTACAGAAGATAAGACATTTAACTTCTTGTTTATCTCATATAAAGCATGCTTTAATGATTTTTTAAATGGTTTTCCACCACTTGTGTTCATTGACAAAACTCCTATAAAATAAGGATTCGGTGGTTTTATACTTGCGGCTATAGGAGTTGATGGAAACAATGACATGTTTCCTATTGCATTTGCTGTTGTGAACATTGATTAAAAAAGTATGTGGGAGTGGCTTTTCCATTAATTGAAGTTTGTTATTCGACATCCAGGATACAATCGGATGACCATTATATCAAACTCTTTATATAGATTAAGAGAAGAAACTAAAGATTATTTTCCGGAAGCAATGCATGGACATTGTACTTGGCATTTGGCACAGAACATGCAAAAGAAATTTGGGCAGAAGATAGTAGACTCCTGTTTTTGGCCAATTTCTAAGGCATTAACCAATGAACAATATGATCAAGCCTTTGAGAAATTAAACCATAGAAATCGAACAGCTGCTGATTGGATAGAAGAAAACCATCCTGAAAATTGGGCTGCTTCAAAATTTCGTGGTGGTACCTACGGGCATATTACTTCAAATGTGGCAGAAATATTCAACAAGTGGATTGTACCAGCAAGGTAAATTCCACAATACTTTATTAATAATTTGTTTGAAATAATGATTTTGTTGTTTAATTATAACTTCTTTTAGCCTAAGCTTATCATCATTCTTAATTTTGTAGGCATTTGCCCGTCTTAGCTATGTTGGAGCAAATCCGTGTGAACTTAATGAAATTGTTTCATGAAAGGAGAGAGGTGGCCTTCAACTCATCAGGTTATTGCACAAAACATGCTGAAAAGTTTAGCGACGAAGCTGCAGAAACTTCCAAGTCCTTTACTGTTTGCGCATCAAGTAAGTCCATCTATGAGGTTCGAGATAACAACAATTGGGGGTTTCAAGTAGATCTTGTGAATATCAGTTGTACATGTTTTGATTGGCAAAAGGTGGGAATCCCCTGTTCTCATGCATTTGTTGTATTAATGGGAGCCCAAACGCGTGCACCTTATTCGGAGTATTGCAATGACTACTATACCACACCACCAGCTTATCGATCGGCTTATGAAGGTAGTATTCAACCGGTTTTGCCTAAAAATCTTAAGGGGTTTGTTACAACAGAAGACATACGTCCACCCAACAAAAGGGTAGATCAGGTTCTACTCTTAAATCCAAGAGAAAGAGGTCTGAGGCAACAAAAGAAAAGCGTATCAATTGACCAAGACATACAAAAAGGCATTGTACTACAGGTCATGTTTCATGAGGAAAATGAGTTTGCTTTATTTTGGATCGACCACTGGTAAAGTAGGAGTTCCATCAAATATTTGGATATGGTAATACTGTTTCTTTAATATGAACTTAATTAGTTTTTTTTCTTTTCTTTTCAAATTTTTTAACAAGAAAACATGGATTTACTTGGTGGATATGAAGTTATATATATATATATATATACGGTTTCTTAATGAACTTGGTTTTTTTTTCTTCTGTGTAACAAGGAAACATGGACTTACATGGCGGATATGATGAATGAAATTTTAATAGGTTTTTAATCTCTCTATATAGCAGTTCGAAACTTCGGATGTTCTTCAATTAAACTTAAGTGCTATGGGAAACCCTTATTTAGGTTGTTTGGGGTTGGGGTTTAAGGGTTTAAGGGAGGGAAAATGCCATGGGAAATCAGGGCTGGACAGCACAGTTAGTGCCATCCATTTTCTTTTTTTCTCTTTTTTACCTAATCTTTATTTGGAGAAGAGTTCATGGCCGTTAGATCTTGTCTCACAAAGCAACTGCCAAAACTTGACATATAAGCTTACACGTGGCTCTAGAAGAAATTAAAACCCTTTAGTTTGATAAAAATTATGAAAATGGTAGTAGGAGGCAAAAGTATGTCGTACCTCAAACCCCTTGCCCCAGCCCAAAATCTAGGGCGGAAGGGAGGGGTTTGGTTGTTTGTGGTGCTTATGGTACTTGCCCAAACTTCAAAAAATACTTTTTTTGCTTGTTTGAGTTGTCTATAACACTTACCTTAAAGTGGTTCTGAAGTGCTAACTCATATATCTAACTAAAGGTTTAGTTTTGGGAAAACTTTTTGCTGTGCAATGGTGATATGTTGCCATATATATGGAAACTAGTACCTGTTGTGTATATAGATTAACTCATGGTTTTATTACTTCGTAGATTCTAGCTAGAGATCAATTTATGTGCACGTTTATATTATGGTTTTCATCTTCTGATTTCAGTAAGCATAACGCATGTATAAAATCGATAATGACTTCATACCAGATCTAGGGTACATAAAACTTTTTTTTTGCTAGGCAAAGAGAAATGTATGATATATATAGAAAATGTACAAGAGCCACTGCCACCCAACACAAGACGAACAAAAGAACCAACAGGCCCCCCTAATTACAGAATCTATAATACCTTATATCTATGCATTCTATAGACTTGAGAAAAATGAGAACGGCCCCATAAGATTCAATACACCCCATACTCAGCCTTGCCACATGCCTGGCCATACAATCGGCACCAAAATTAACTTCCCTAAAAACTGAAGAAAAGGTGAGCGTTTGAAATTTGTTTTTGACTTCCCCCCACCTTTGCCTGAGAAACCATGGGACAAACCCTGAGGAAAATACCTTGATAGCAGCCATGGAATCAGAAGCTACCCAAACGTTAATCCATCCATTCAAGGCAGCCCATTCCAACCCCAACAATATAACAATCAGTTCAGTAGAGAAGTTGGTGCAAACTCCAAGACCCACAGCTAGACCACCAACCACCGCTCCTATATAGTTTCGACACAGGATACCTGCACCCCCATTACCAGGATTTCCTCTGGACGATCCATCGCAGCATATCTTTAGTTAGTCCCTAGCAGGAGGGATCCAAAAGCACTCTTTGGCAATTAGGCCTACATTCAATCCCCAAAGTAGAGAAAATCATTAGCTCACCCACATTATTGTGCATATGACCTTTCAATTTGCCAGAGTAATCTCTGATAGCACTGTGAATTCGATGTTACATCGCATCCTCCTTGACTGGAGTATTTTTAAAGATAAGACTGTTACGAGGCCTCCATATATTGCAAATAGTAGCCACCATAGCCACCATCCACACCTCCCAAATAGCCTGACTGTTGTTCCTTGCCGCTTTGAAGGAGTGGATCCCGTAGTTACCACCGCGGAAACGAAATATCGAATGAATCCAATCCCAAATATGAGTAGAGACACTGCAAGACTAGAGTAGATGCTCTAGATCCATCTCCACCAGTTAATCTTTTCAATTTTTTTAAGAATTAATTCAACCGCACTTTGAATCGAATAGCTGCCATAAGGGTCCAGCTACCAAATCTTACATTGATTACCCTCCTCATCCACTGAATGAATGACATAATCAGACATTGTATTTATCACCCATTTCAACGCTCTCCAAATAGTGGAATTACTATATTAGAGCCAATCCCCATTGCGTTTAGAAAATTTAGCCCTCAAGAAGTTTTCCCATGAAGAGTTTAGCTAGATTCCAGGCCATTTTCATTAACAGACCTTTGTTGATCACGTCTAACCTTTGAAGGCCCAGGCCACCCTCACAAAGGGGGTTGCAAACTTTCGACCAAGCAACCACGAACATCTTTCTCTTATTAGCTTCACCAGTCCAAAGAAAATTTCTGAAGATACATTTACCCACCTTTATCATAGAGGCTGGCCATTTAAACACTGCTATATTGTATAAGGTAAGCCTAGTCAGAACTGATTTGACCAATATGAGTCTAGTATTGAAGGAAAGGAGCAGGTATTTCCAACCTGCTAGCTTAGAGTTGATTTTTTTCAATGAGGGGCCAAACATGTTGGATCTTGATTCTGCCTTGAAAAAGAGGCACGCCCAAGTAAACATCAGGAAAGGACCCCTCTAAGATGCCCATCAGGCTACGAATATGATTTCTATGTGCAAGGGACGTGCCACCTAGGAAGACCTTACTCTTAGCCATGTTAACATTCTGCCTAGATGCTTCTTGGTACATATAAAGCAGGTCGAGAAGGTTTCTGATATGCTCCATTTTACCATTACGAAAGAGAAAGATGTCATCTGCAAAAAATAAATGTGTAGGGTTGGGGATACCTTTCTTGTAGACCATAGGGAGCAGCTCACCCTTCTGGCACAGGTCTTGCAAACCTCTACTAAGAATGTCTTCGGCAAGAATAAACAGAAAAGGGGAAAGGGGGTTACCCTGTTTGAGACCCCTTTTGGCAGGGAAGAAACCTTCCTAATCCCCATTAACCATAACTGACATCATACTTGAGTCAAGAATTTTTTGAATCCAGTTGCACCACCTATCAGAGAACCCATACTTAAAGAGGACTTCAAGGAGATAAGTCCAGCTCATGGTGTCATAGGCCTGAGAGATGTCAATTTTAATACCCACGTTGCCACCCCTTCTTTTAACTTTGATTTCTATTCATCATTTCAGAAGCTAAGACAATTTGCTCTTGAATAGATCTCCCTTTTATGAAGGCTCCTTGTTCAGGAGAGACCAACTTGTCAACAAACTGTTTCAATCTATTAGTGATGATTTTTGTAATCACTTTGAAAAAGAAATTCGCGAGGCAGATGGGCCTGAATTGAGACATGTTCCTGGCATTTAAAACTTTTGGAACTAGGACCAAAAAGTTAGTATTGATACCTTTGGGGATGATACCACGTCTGAAGCACCACCTGATTGCTTGAACCAGGTCTCCTTTTATAATTTGCCA
Organism: Macleaya cordata; assembly: GCA_002174775.1. Taxonomy (NCBI): domain Eukaryota; kingdom Viridiplantae; phylum Streptophyta; class Magnoliopsida; order Ranunculales; family Papaveraceae; genus Macleaya; species Macleaya cordata. The sequence goes on along the minus strand of MVGT01000171.1, from coordinate 168,791 downwards.
AGAAGCCACATAAAAGGAGCCAGGGAACCCATCCGGTCCAGGAGAGCTGCTAGGATTCATGCCTTTGATCGTCTTCCAAAACTCATTCTCACCTGGAATCCTAGATGTCATCTTATTTCCATCCTCATTTACTAATTTGGGACCCTATCTAGTATGGCTTCATCTAGGGCTACAGGCTTCTAGGAGGGGACTTTAACGTAATTAGATGTCAATCCAAAAAAAGAGGTGGTAGTAGAATCACGAGAAGTATAACATAATTCTCCTCGTTTATCTCAGCTTTCTCCCTTATCGACCTACCCCTTATTGGAGCAAAATTCACCTGGTCGAATGGGCAAGACACCCCTTCAATGAGCAGTTAGACAGGTTTCTTTTGTCTTCGGACTTTGAGACCCACTATCCTCACTCCACACAACTAGCCCAACCTCGTCCGGCCTCAGATCACATCCCTCTGCTCCTTGACACCAATGTCTCCTCCTGGGGTCCTCCACCATTGAGATTTGAAGTGATGTGGTTTGAGGCCCCAGGCTTCCTAGAGAAGCTCAAAGAGTGGTGGGATTCCATACAAATTTCCGGTAGTCCAAGCTGGATACTCTGGCATAAACTTAAACTCCTCAAAGATAAAATCAAAGATTGGCTTAAGTCAGACTTTAGGAAGCTAAAGACCAGGATTAGTGAGACAAAGCACGCCATTGCCTCTTTGGATAGTCTGATGAAACGCACAAATCTCTCGGCGGTTCAACATGCAGAGAGAGCTTCACTTAACATTGAGCTGGACAAACTCGAATCTATGAAAGAAAAGAAATGGAACCAAAGATCCAGAGTAAATTGGCTGGCGGTTGGAGACCGAAACACATCTTCTTTTCAGAAAATAGCTTCATCCAGAAGAAGGTCCAATCCCATTCATCAACTTCTCATTGGAGAGGAATTTACATCTGACAGGGAAGCTATCATTGAACATATATTACCTCTTTCTATTCCAATTTATTCTCTAATGACTTTAAACTTAGACCTTCCTTCGACAGAATTAATTTTGATTGTCTTTCTCCACAGGAATCATCTCATTTAGAGGAGCGTTTCACAGAGGCTGAGGTATTGGCTGCCTTAAGAGGTCTGGGCGCAGAGAAGGCCCCGGGCCCAGATGGGTATCCCATAACTTTTTTTGCAAAGTGCTAGCATTTCTTAAGTAAAGATTTTATGAAGTTCATAGATGAATTTTACTTTTCCAACTGTGTAGATAAAAGGCATAATTCTACCTTCATCTCCTTAGTCCCTAAACTAAACCAAACAGAATCAATTAAGGATTGCAGGCCAATTAGTCTTCTAACCAGCTCTTACAAGGTTCTCTCTAAAGTCTTAGCAAATAGGCTTAAGGTGGTGCTGCCAAAAATCATCAGTCCCCAACAAACTGCATTCCTTAAAGAGCGCCAAATCTTTGACGGAGTGCTCATCGCGAATGAGCTAGTTGACTCTCGGATTAGATCATCCATCCCTGGCATTGTAGTTAAGGTTGATATGGAAAAAGCCTTCGATAGGATCAATTGGTCATTCTTAAAAGCCATTCTCTCTCGAATGGGCTTCGGCCAAAAATGGATACAGTGGATGGAGTTCTGTTTCGGGACGACCTCATTCTCAGTTCTCATTAATGGATCTTTTGGTAATTTCTGGAGTTCTAGAGGTCTCCGCCAAGGCGACCCCTTATCTCCCCTGCTTTTTTATATTGCTATGGATGGACTTTCTAGATTTCTAGATAATGCTGCTTCGTTGGGTAAATTCAATGGCTTTTCTATAAAAAATAACGGTATGGTTATCTCTCACCTTCATTATGCTAATGACTCTATTTTCTTTATTAATACTAATTGGTTAGAACTTTTTAACCTGCTTAGTCTCTTGAAATCCTTTGAAGCAGTTTTAAGTCTCAGAGTGAACTTCTCAAAGATAAAACTCATCGCTATTAGCGAGATACCAAACATCCAAGAATGGGCTGATAGGTTGGGTTGCGGTATCGACACCCTTCCCTTCACCTATTTAGGGCTTCCACTTGGGGCTAAATCGAGATCCAAAGCAATTTGGGATCCCATAATCGAGAGATTTGAAAGAAAACTGGATAACTGGAAGCATAAGTCCCTTTCAAAGGGGGGGCGCATTACTCTAATTAAGAGCATTTTAGCCAATTTACCCATTTACTTTCTTTCTCTTTTCAGGGCCCCCAAAGCAATCACTGATCGCCTAGAAAAACTAATGAGAGACTTTCTCTGGGCTAAGAAAGGTGGCTAGAGCGGTTATCATTTGGTCAAATGGGAAGATATTTGCAAACCACTACAGATGGGGGGTTTGGGCATCAAACAACTCCAACCAATGAACGTTGCCCTCTTATCGAAATGGGGTTGGAGGTTCAGCACCGAGAAGGAACAGCTTTGGTTCAATTTGATTGAGGAAAAATACGGCCCTTCCCCTTCTGTATGGTTTCCTGAACAGGTGAAAATAACATATAGTCATTCCTGTTGGAGATATATCACTATGTGCTGCTCATCAACCAGATCACTTGCCTCCTTAGCCATCCATGATGGCTCTCAAGTGTCCTTCTGGCACGATTGTTGGACTGGTCACCGCACTCTTAAGAAAGTCGCCCCTACACTCTACAAAATTTCCACCAATAAAAATGGATCAATCTCCAACTTCATCACGAAAACTCCTTTGGATACGGAATGGAATCTCTTTTTCAACAGGGACGTACGTCAACAAGAGCTTCAACAACAGGCCACCCTCCTACAACTCATAGGAACCTCGCCACCTACTTTGGACACATCACAGGATTCTTTCAAGTGGACTCTTACAACCTCGGGCTCCTTTACGGTGAAGTCCACCTACGATCACATTGTGAACTCATTGGTAGGAGACTTTCCAAAAAGGCTAATCTGGAATCCAAAAATCCCATCAAAGATTAGCTTCTTTATGTGGACCGTGTATCTCAACAAAATCCTTACAATCGATAATCTGAAAAAACGCGGTAACCACATGGCTAATGCTTGTTACTTATGTCTTCACGTAGAAGAGTCCACCGATCATCTACTCATACACTGTCAATACTCCCATGCAATTTGGCTGGAAATCCTCCCTCGCAGTGGATGGTGCTGGCCCTTCCCGGACACCTTCGCAAACCTTATCCATGGATGGTTTAGTAAAGGATTGTCACATGTTGGGAAGATTTTTTGGAACTTTATCCCAGCAGCAGTATCATGGTCAATATGGAACGAGCGTAATCGTCGAATTTTTGATGGAAGAACATTGTCTTCCTATGACCTCAGCATTCAAATCAAAACTTTACTGCATGTTTGGGTCTCAAACACATACCAAGACTTCAAAACACATTTGGATATCTGTATTTTCAGCTGGGACTCCCTTTTTGTATATACTCTTATTTAGGTTAGGCTGACCACTTTTGTAAATCTCTTGGTCCCAACCGGATGTTTTCTTCAGGAAAACCCCATTCTATTGGTTTTCTTGTTTTTGTAATTATTCTCTTATGCAATTTACCTTATCGTTAATGCTCAAAAAAAAAATCTTTTATACTCTGCTGGTCTCGGAGGATAGACCCATTCTCCTTCACTAGTTCAGTAATCTGACCACGAGCCTGATTGAGTTTGATAGAAGCGTGAAGAAAAGATGAGTTTTTCCCACCTTCATCAATATCCATTCACTCTAGCCTTCTGCCTTAGAAAGGTATCATATTGTTTAGAGGCCACGTTCAACTCCCTTTGAGCACCCACCAGAGTAGCCAACTTTTCAACACATTCAGGTTGATCATCAGAATCTTTTAGTGCCTTTTCAAAATCCTCTTCTAGGTTATTCATCCAGGTATTTATGTTACCAAAAACATTGATGTTCCAGGCCTTTAAATCATGCTTGAGTCGCTTCAATTTCGTAGAAAAGCAAAACATTGGATTACCAACCACTGGGGATCTCCAAGAGTCTTTAACCATATCAATGAAGCAGGCACGATCAATCCACATATTAAAATCTAGGGTACATAACACAATACTATATATCTAGCAGATATTAATTGATAATGTTATAAGGGGTCAGCTCAATTCACATTAAGTTCTTGTAAGTTTTTTGGCAAAAGGGAAGTCATGGAGATATTTTGAACCAATTTGTCTCCTGACTTGTTTTTGTCATGTTGCGAACTTGCTATGTTTTGAGTCCTTATTAGATTGGGTTTCCTATTTCGTGGTTAACTCTTGAAAACCTATAAATAGGGAGGTCCTACGTCATCCTAGGGTGTGCAAAGAAGGTGTTGGAGTTCTTAAGCTCAAGGAGAGGTAAACCTAGGGTTTTGGTCTTCTTGTGTGGGGAGGAATCCAATGTGTGAGAAACTGGTTGAGAGAGATAAGGGTTTGTTAGGATCTAGGATTGGGGGTTTCTTCATGGGGTTGGGGCCCCTACCCCAACCCAAGTTTCTAGTATTCTCCATGGGTTCTCTCCTCTATTACTATGTACAACCATAAAGATGGACTTTCAAGGTTAAAGATGATATGAGTGTGATGTTGGGAGTAGTTTAGAGAGTCGATCTCTAATAGATTTTCGTTGGTGTTCTCTGGTAAGTCTTGTAACATCCTTGATTTTGGTTTATTCTGGTTGGTTGTGTAAAAAGTATTGTAATATATTCTTGATAATAGTGAAAGTTTCTTCGGTGTGCCGATTTGGCCGTGGATATAGCCTATGAGGGTGAACTACGTATATCTTGTGTTGTGGTTGATGTTTGTTTATCTTTGTCGTTGTATTTTCTTGTTGATTCATCATTATTAAGTTTCAAGATCCGTGTGCGTCGGGATGTATAGTTGGTATGATGAAATTCTTAACAGTTCTTATGTTTCTCAAGATCTAAACTTGCATTAAGAAAACGCCTGAATCACTTGATCTCCTCTAAATGATAGAGAAATTTTTTGCCATGGCACTGCTAGGGGCAATAAAAACATAGCAGCACAATGGCCGTATACTTACCCACGCCATGACGTCACACTTTTGATAAAAAAAAAAAAGACATTTGAAAGGAATTAATGGACCTGTTAATATTTAAAACTATTTTGGACAAAAAGATTAGTACCTCAATTGATTATTCTTCACATGGTTTTTGGATGGTATTGGATGAAATATATAGGAAAAAAAAAAACTTTGAACTTTTCCTCTATTAAATTATTATTAATATACAAACTCATTCTTGAACAAAAGAACAGAATCGGCTTCTTCATAATAATTATTATTTATCAGTTTGAAGGAGTACAAGAAGAAACACCATAAATACATTAATTCATATGATATGAACCGGTCCTGATTTCTGAATTAACCTTCCTAGAAATTAAGTGGTCTTGAATTAAAAAAGCAAGGATGCAAGGAGTGATTGACCTTAAATTTCCGATGGTGCAATCAGTTTATGTGATTGCTAGCTTGCAAACATTTTTCATTTCTTTTTTCAATTCGACCAGAGAAAATAAAAGAGTATAATATTCTCCTTCAAAGCAATACTAGTCAGCCCACTAAAAAAAGTACATGCTTACGTGCGCATGTACATGTGGCAGCATCTCGATCAACAAATTCAAGTCAAATTCTATTAAGATCGATAAACAAAAAATATGATTATATATAGACTACAATTCTCTTAAAATTCTCTCAAGTCTGCTAGTAGCTAATTAAGAATGGATCAGAGGTTGTTTGATGCAGCCCAAACGGGGAACTTAGAAGTTCTTTACGAACTACTAGCCGAAGATCCACTTATCCTTGAAAGAGCATGTTTGGGTTCTTGTTTGGAGACACCGTTACACATTGCTGCCTTAGCTGGGCGAACCAATTTTGCGAAAGAGATCATAAAAAGAAGGCCTGAATTTGCCAAGGAATTGAACAAGGATGGGTTTAGTCCAATTCATATGGCTTCTGCAACTGGGCATATTGAGATTGTAAATGAGCTATTGATTCAAGTTGGTTCAGATCTATGTGTTCTTAATGACATGGAGGGTAGAATTCCTCTTCACTATGCAGTCATCAAAGGGAGACTTAATATTATGGATGAATTGATCTCTGCTTGTTCTGACAGTGTTCGAGTGTTGACATCCCGAAGTGAGACTGTTCTTCATCTTGCTGTGAAAAACAACCAGTTCCAAGCTTTGAAAGTTTTGTTAGAGAATCAAATAATTGATGAGGAGCTCTTAAATGCCAAAGATTTCCAATGCAACACTATCTTGCACCTCGCAATCTCCCGAAGACAACATATGGTAAGTTTTGGACGTACTGTTATTTTCTTCGTTTCTTTTTTGAGATCCAGGGTGTCCGGGCCTTTTAGAGCACCCGACTAATCCTTAGGCTGTGACTAGACCTCCCTATCCACAAACAACTTGGGTAAAGTCTTATTGTGGGATTGGTCTTCAGAAAGAATTTTTCTTTCAAATTCTTGTTACCCAATGCTATTTTTTTTTTTAAACAAAAAAGTTACGCCTGTTTTTAAAAAAAGTATCAATAACTTGATGTTAACGAGAATAGAAGACGCTACCAACTCGGTAAGCAAGCACATGTAAAAACAAAGGAATGTTAAGTCCAAAATGCCATGAACCTAAAGATTAGAGCTTTGAAGCTTTTTTTTTCCCCCTTCTCCTATAACTAAATAGTCATTTAATCTCAAATACAAAATTACTTTCTAATGGAATGTGCAGCCACTAAAGTTCTTAAGCAATGGATTCAATATATATATATATATATATATATATATATGACATGGCCATACAACTGTATTTAGAATTTTCTAATTTTATTTCATTCTCTCTGTAGCAAAGAATTCGAAGAAGTCATGCTAGCTCTTTGTATTTCTTACTGACATTAATGCAAAATGAGTTTTTGCCACGAGCAGAAACTGTGGCAAGAAGTCCTTCCAAACAAAACACAGATTTTAGGCCACGATAGAAACTGTGGCTAAACCCTTTTTTTGTACTCTTGTGATATATTTCTAGAACGGGGTTGCATAGAGCGTCCTGTTTATGCTGTCAGATGACCTCGAGTTCGGAGATCATCCTAGGGCATCTGACGACATGTACTTTGGTATCTAAGCAACCCTTTCCATCATCATAGATTTGTTCGATTATATCTGAGGCATGATGCAAATGATACTTATATACACAGATTGTAAAGCTTTTGTTAAGGAACCAAAGGGTTTACAAGGTGGCAGTGAATGCCAAGAATGCAAGCAACTTCACAGCATTAGATATCTTCGATGTTTTAATTCAAAGTTCATGCGAAGTGGGTGATATCGAAATAGGAGAGATGCTTTTAGGTGCTGGAGCTATGAGGTCCCGAGATATGACCAATCAAGCCACTTCAAATGCCGGCCGCCAAGCTTCATCAACAAACACTATGATGATATATGAACCTGCTCGACTGTCTAGCTATAGCAGCAGTACTACAGAAAACCGAAACTGGATGGAAATTATAAACGAGATGTATAGAGAGCTAGACCACTCGGCAATGGAGATACGCAGCGCTTTAATGGTGGTAGCCATACTTATCGCGACCTTAACCTTCCAAGCAGGAACCAACCCTCCTGGCAGTTTTTGGCAAGATAACAACAGCAACAACAACAGTACTATCAATGCTGGTAGCCAATTAGGACTACCTCAATCGACACATCTGGCTGGAAAGGCAATTATGGCTTCTCATTTTATGTGTTATATTGTGTTTATGGTTTTTAATACTGCAGGATTTCTTATGTCTCTCATCATAATAACTTTGCTTACAAGTAGATTTCCTCTCAAATCGCTATTACGGTTGGCTGTGGCTTCAATTCTGGCCAGTTATGGAAGTTCAGTATGCTATATCACACCAATGAAGCAATGCAAACAAATGGTTTTGCTACTGGTCATACTATCTTTGATAGCAATTGTTGCTTGGAAGCTCTGGTGGGTGAGAAAATGGGCGGAAGTAATGCAAACACAGCGAAGCAGTACTGATTCAGAATCGTCTATAAACCGACATCTTATCCAATTTATGTTATCTCATCCAGTGACGAATAGGGTTCAGTTAGTTTAATTTAGTTGTGGTTATATGTTATGTATCTTGGAAGCTTACTTTAAGGACTTATTATTGTTGTAAATTAGCGGCGTATATTTCAAACCACTTCTCGTGTATAATTCAATCACCTACTAATTGGTTGCGTAGATCCAACAATATAGATTTCACAAAAATAGCCTATCATAGGTTATGTAGATCAAATTAGCTATTTTTTTATTATGTTGTCAACACATGCCATTGATCGAGTCTATGGAACCGACAAATGAGGTGGGCGGAATTAGTAAAATGATGGGCTAAAATGTAACTATATCTTTGTAAATATGCATTCAACAATAATGGCAAGTTCATCACTTCATCTAGCTAACTAGTCTTTCTTTTGGTTGTGTCTAGAAGGACAAATTAGTATACTAGTCAAATATATTGGAAAATTGTACCTACACAATTGGGAGGTAACAGTGATTTTCATATTTAGATGGAGATTTTGGATTATTATTATTATTTTTTTGATAGGAGATGGAGACTTTTAATTAAGTAATAGAATTGTCATCTGTTTTGAAAGAATTTGACTAGACAGAATCAAAGTACTGCAAGACTTTTAACAGATTTCCTGTATTATTTGCTCTTCGAATGAAGCAGCTTGGGTAATTACTAAAATTTGTATGTTTGGGATACCGACCAAAATAAGATTGTTTTTTTGGGCCATGATATTTGGAGTACTTCCAAATTCAACTCATCTTTGTGGAAACACATCTTGAAGGAAAACCTTGCAAGTATTTTGAAAAATGTTGGAAGACTGCACACGATCTAGACTTGTTTAAATACTTGTGTGGTTCATGGTTGATCTTCCAATGCACGCAAGATACTGACTGATGACTAATAATTTAGACTTAAACGTAGGCAAGTTGTAGCTTGAAAGAGAAGATGAAAAAGAGGATTGCGTGTTGAATTGGTTTAGCTTCTTTCTCATGCAGGAAGTGCACACTTCTACGCCACACGATTTTATCCATTGTACGTCTTAAGGGCAACTCTAGTGGAATCCTTAAACTGCTTGATTAAGCAATTTTGGGCACTCTAGTGGAGTCCCTTAAGATCTTAAAATAGATCCCTTGCCACTAGTTTAGCGATCTTTAGTAGAGAGCCCAATAAACGAGCGCTGAAGGAAAGAGCGTGCCGCTCAATGGTTGAGCGTGGCCCTCAACCATTGAGCATCACCGTAGGAAAGCTAACAAACTATATCTCTCTCCGCCTTTTTTTCTCTCTCTTTCTTCTATCTATTTCTTTTTTCCTTTTTTTTTAACCTATTTTAAGAGATTACGACTAGAGCAAAAGCACCTCTTAACCTCTAGGGTTGGACATTAAGGGATTCATTTTTACATATCCCGCTAGACTTGCCCTAATAACGAGGATTATGTCTAGTGAGGAATGGATCAGAGGTTGTTTACCACTGCCCAGACGGAATTTAGACGCTTTCAATGAACCACTTGCCGAAGATCCACTTGTCCTTGAAAGAGTTTATTTTCGCTCTAGTTCAGAGACACCTTTACAAATAGCATCCTTGGTAGGGCGAACGAATTTTGCGAAAGAGATCATAAGAAGAAGACCTGAATTTGCAATTGAATTGAACAAGGATGGGTTTAGCCCTATTCATATGGCTTCAGCTAACGAGTATGTTGAAATTGTAGAGGAGCTTTTGATGATTCAAGGTGGTTGTAATTGTTCGGATTGTGTTGCAGAGGTGACATTTCGAAGTTTGACGGCTCTTCATCTTGCTGTGAAAAACAACCAGTTCGAAGCCTTGAAAGTCCTGGTCCAGGGTCATATCGGCGGCCAGCTCTTAAACGCCAAAGATTCCAATGGCAACACTGTCTTGCACCTAGCAATCACCCTGAAACAACATCAGGTACTTTTTATGTTATGAATATCTTTTGGTTAATTTTGGCATACGAAACTGTTAATGACAAAAATATATACGTGCAGGCTGTAAAGTTTTTGCTAAGCAACCAAACCGTTAATGAGGAAGTGGAAGTGAATGCCAAGAACGCAAGCAACTTCAGTCTTGGATGTCTTTGATGTCATAATCCAGAGCTCATACGAACCGTATTATATTGAAATGGGAGAGATGCTTGTACGTGTTGGGGCAATGAGATCTCGAGATATTATAAGTCAACCACCTCTACATAGCGAACCTTCAACGAACATCATGATCATAAGGGAACCCGCTCAACCCGCAAGCAGTACTTCAGGAAACCTGTGGAAGGAAATTAAAAAGGAGATGGATAAAGAGCTAGAAGACTCAGCAAGCGAAATACGGAGTGCATTAATGGTTGTAGCCATACTTATAGCAACCATGACATTCCAAGCAGGAACCAACCCTCCAGGCGGTTTTTGGCAAGACATTTACTTCCCTGAGAACAACTACAATTAAAATAACAGTAGTACTCATAGCCAAGATCAGTCTATACACCTTGCTGGAAAGTCGATTATGGCTTCTCAATATCTATGTTTTATCGGGTTTATGATGTTTAATACAGTAGGATTTGTTATGTCTCTCATCATAATCTCTTTGCTTACAAGTAAATTTCCTCTTAAACAGTGGTTGCGACTGGCCGTGGCTTCAATGCTGGCCAGCTATGGATGTTCTGTATGTTATATCACGTCAATAAGCCAATGCCAATACGTCCTTTCGCTGATTCTAGTGCTTTTTTTTTCGGAGCGGTTGCTAGTTGGAAGCTTTGGTGGGTGGAAAAGTGGGCGATAAAAATTCAGACGCGGCGCGGCAGAACAATGATTCAGAATTCTCTATTACCCAACATTTTAGTCAATTCATATTATCTCATTTAAAGACAAATGATATGGTTTAATTGCCTTAAAAATGAATAATACAATATCCTAGATTCCTAGTTTAGTTGTGGGTAGGTAAGTATTATGTATGTTTACAAGCTTTCAGTGACATTATTATTGTTGTGCATTTTTAGTTGTAGCGAACTGATTTGGGAAAGAAATTATAAGCAGTCCTGAGTTTGCCAAAGAATCGAACAAGGACGGGTTTAGGCCCAATTCACATTGGTTTCTTCAGATGGGTAGGTTGAGATTGTAAAACAGGACATGGGAGAAGAATTCCTCTTCAGTGTGCAGTTATCAAAGGGAGATACAATGAATAGCTCGTTGTTTGTTCCCAATGTGTGTCCGAGAGGTGACAGCCCGAAATGAGATGGTTCTTTATCTTGCCATGAAAAGCAACCAGTTTGAAGCCTTGAAAGTCTTGGTGAAAGTAACATCAATGGTGAGCTCTTGGTGTAGGCTTCTATTTCTATTTCTTAGTTAACAAGCTTATGTGTCCACAGATAAGTTGGCGTAAATGTATGAAGGCAGTGAAGGAATAAACAAAGAAAAAGGCATATAAATACTAGGAAGTAATCAAAGGAATAGATGTAATAAAAAATAACAATGGACCATCCTTCCTCTCTATTCCACTTGTTCTGTACTTTTTGTCAAAAAATTAAATAAAGTTCATGATTTGTACAGCAGTGAAGCTGGTTAGGGCATCATCTATCCTTAAGGCACCTAAGATCGTTTTTTATTTTACTCCAGTCATCTTTGAGTATGAAGGCAGGTTAGAGATGGAAATGTATTAGATGTATGAACATCCGAAGTAGGTCAGTGGTTAGCACCCTAACCTCCATAGAGATCTAACCATCCAAAAGAATATGCCTGAGTTAAAGTCATAAAAATAAAAATAAACAAAAGATATGGCACACTAATCATGATTCATTTAATACGATTAGCTAATAATTGTAAACGAATGATTAGTGTTAAGTTAGTAATTTTGAAAGGAAGGAAACAAGTCTAGCATGGAACTGAAAAACCAAGATCAATAACATCACAGTGAAGCCTTTATTGTAGAATAGAAACTTGTGTTCTCTTTGGTGTTCAAGTTCAAACTTAATCTTTCTGTCTACGAAAACATGAGAATCTGGGGACTTTTTCTTTGTTATGGGAAATTATTGATCGAAGTATACTAGCCATTCGATTCATAAATGTCAGAAACACAAGAAATATACTAGGAATGAGAGTTCAGCTACTTCAACAAAAGAAGCTAGTTCCAAAAATAACAAATCTTTATAATCCAACTCAAAGAAAATTAAAAGCATAACTACATGCTGCACAGAGGAAACAGAGAACACAGAAGGAAAGTTTATTCTGGGTGAAATTAGCTAATTCCAGCATTCGAAGCAGAGTATTTGAAATAATTTGCTCATCATCACCACCATCATCCATGTCTTATCTCAGTACACATAGCAGATAATAACAAGATTGGAAAGAATTGCAGTCATGTTTTATTAATCATCATCCATACCGTATACCACTAATGGATTGGTACCATGAAACTATATTTCCTTTGAATTCTGGGTGTGTAGAGCTTTGTATATTCAAAATATGAATAAGTATAACAAATTAAAACAAATATTTTATCAATAAGAACATAAACATACCTAATTACCTTATATAATGAGGTCCCATATTATACAAATTCTAAACAAATAAGATAGATATTTGTAATTGACTAATTGTTATATTTTTAATTTCACATTTTCACTTTCATCAAAAAAAAATAATAATAATTCTCATTTTCACTTTCTTCTGCACTTAAATGGTTTCATAGAATTGAAACTTATCTAACATCAATCCACAGAAAAAAGATATGTTACACCATGCAAGAAGTTACCTAGTTTTGTTCAAGAGAACCCACGAGTCCACGACAGAAGAAAACATATCACTTATCAGTGTTATCAACTCCGATATCATGTCTTCCAACTATTAGGTCAATCAGTAGAAACACTTATTGGTATAACCCTAAGATGTGTAACAAAGAAGTGGATCGGCGGATGATGATCATCATCATTTTAATAGCTTAGCAGATTACCATTCAAGCCATGCAATACGATTCAACTTGACAAAAAAGATCTAATAATGCATTGAACTTGAACACAAAATAGAATCTTAAATTGGTAAACATATATTAAATAAGGATATGATAACAAATATATTGAAGGCCAATTGCTAGATAATAACAATTATTTGAAAAAAAAAAAAATTTAAAGGCAACACTAGCCATTTATCAGAAACAAAGTCTTTCAAAATTATCAAAACTCCCATTAAAATATATTCAACCACTGACGGCATTTACAGCTTTAAATTTCCTGGCCCAACTTATTAAGCCTTCTTGTAGTTAATTCCCTAATTTTTCTTTCAGTCAGATTAGGGAGATACAGAGCTCAAATCGAAACCCTAAACCCAAAATCGAAGCCATTAATAAAAACAAATAATTTAAACACACAAAACACTAACATTGTAACCATAATTCCACAAGAAGCATACCTGGCGATTTGTGGTAGTAGTTTTTTTTTCTTTTCTTTTTTTTTTTTATCGGAATTTGTGGTAGTTGTTAAGAGAGGTTGCCAGAGAGGGAACTCCTAGAGGTTGAGAGAGACATAGAACTTTATTGAGAGAGCAGCTTCAAACAGAGAGGAAGAATGAGAGACAGAGTAATCCAGAGAGAGAGAATTCAATAGAGGAATGAATACGGAAGAGGGAAAGTAGAGACTGGAGAGAAATGATTTCCAATCGAGCGGGCTCTAGTCTGTCCAAGCAAGTTCAACAGGGACAGTGGCACGGTGCCATATAATTCGGGGCTATGGCCCTGCTTTGAAGACTATGCATATTCGCAAATGCGAAAATTCACGGTTTTTATAAGTGCTAATTAAAATTCTATAAATTAGGAAAAAAATAAAAAAAAAATTTAGATTGTTTATTTTGTAAGCTCATTGCAAATCCTACTAAATATTTGTTATTAGATGCTCTCGTCAATCATCTATAAACGCATGATAAATCTTGAATTTTCGCATTTATAAATATTCATTGTGTACCAAGCATGGCCATAGAACTCGAGCCAAAATTGATATCGGGATCGGCTCATAAATCTGTCCCACAAAATTGATGTGTATATGTGGAGTCCCACAAGAGTAATACTAGAAGTACTCCCAGGTTGACTCCTAGGATGACTCCCAGGATGAGGTGTCAAGATTTGCTTGTGTAAAGTTACTTTTTACTTTTTCAAGTTTGATGCAGATCTTGCCACCTCATCCAGGAGTCATCCTGGGAGTCAACCTCGGAGTACTTCTAGCATTATTCGTCCCACAAATACACAATAAGTGGATGTTGGGTGTCACCTCAATCTGTCCCTCTATCTACACATATATATGGGCCATCCCCACCCAAATTTTGTTGGAAAAGTTCTGTTATGACCAGCAATATTTAAGCATGATTTTGAGTGGGACCCACATCTGATTTATGAAAATAAATCATTGGGTTGCGTTCCTCTCGTCGAGTAGTTGCTCGTAGAGTATTTATTTGCTCAAAACAGATTTCGGATGAATGAGAAATTGAATCTTTTAGAACCTTGTTGGAAATAGGACAAATCTTGTGTAAAAAGGATAGTCCCACATTGGAAAAGTGTGAGAACCTCAAGAGCCTCTTATATACATTGGTTGGCCTTTGGGTTTGGGCCCCAAGGGGCACCCACTTTTGTAAAAGGGGGAGGACCTAAACAAAACCACACACACGCGCGCGCGCGCCCCCCGCCCGCCCGTCCGACCGACCCGACCCGGACCGGGCTGGGCTGGGTTTGGTTTGGTTTTCTGGAGCCCTTGTTGGGCCTGGGCTGGGTCTAGGTCCCTCATGCCTAACTGTTATTTTATTTTTTGTTTCTGGGTTTATTTCCAACGGGTTTTTGGGGTGTATTGAGTCTGTTCACGTTACTCTAAACCTTTTCTTTCAAATACATCTGTTTGGTCGAATGGGTGCTTGTGAACAGATTCTTTGGCTCTTCGTACAGTCACCATTTCTACTATAAATAGTGTCCAGAGTCTGCATTTGTTTCATTCAATTTTCGCATCTAGTAGTAGTGTTTGTGTTTAAGTCTGTGAGAGAGAAAAACTTTGCATTATTTGGTTCGAAGCTTCCTGTATATTGAAGTGCTGCAATAACAAGAAGGTAAGATCGTTGTAGTCCTGGGAGACAAACGCCATTCTCCATCAGCATCCGTGTGGGGCGCTAATTGTCTTAAGGACATAGATTCTTTCTAGCCTCGATCTAATTTTGTTTTCTTCTTCTAATCCTCTCTTTCAGTGTTTCGTCTTCTATACATAGATATATATATATATATATATATATCAGTTTTGTACTGATTTTTTAAACAGTTTAGTACTGTTGCATTTTCACTGTGTTTACAGCAGTGATATATATTTAAACTAATTATTTATTAGTACTCCGGTTGTACAGTATACGTACGTAATAACAAATTTTACTTTGTGGGCTGGGCTAGATTCGAGAGAAAACAGTGAAGACGGTCAGTCGTCTAGGGCTTACAATTTTAAGGCCCCTAAATTTCTAGAGAGATGCTAGAAAGTACGCACATTTTGGGGGATTTATATCCCTCCCTGAAGTAGACGGTAGTCCTTGCCTTGAAATTTGGAAAAGACGAAACTCGAGGATGTGATTCAAATCACGAGGGGATAATGGCCTTACGATGGGTTTAGGGGAATAGAATCCCCCAAAATGTGCGTACGTTTTAGTATTTTCCAAATTTCTAAGTATCTTACATACTCTAGATTTTCTTAGGTGGTTATTGGTTGTCATGGGATTGTTTAGGGAATGCCAGTAAGAAGAAAAACTCAAGTGTAGTTGATGTCTGCATGGCGCCTCAAACTTGTGAGGTAGTGCTGCGTGGTTGGCACTTTTTTTATGTTTTTTCAAATCAACAATTGTGGCATGGAATCCTAAACTCTATTTCGGGGTTATTACTAACCGTTGATAAAGAACTAAATTAACGGTTGAGATTAAAACGCTTTTAAATTAAGTCATCTCTCTTACAACCCAAAGACAAATGAGAACTGAATATTTTGAGATTTCCTTGTCCGGACGACTACGGGCGATTAAGGAAGCAAAAAAATTTCGTCACCGTCGCTCTCCAGCGAGATAGAACGTTACATCCAGCCGCGATTTCTAGGGGTGTCAACGGGTCGGTTCCGGATCGGAACANAATTGGTTATGGAACCGTTTTAATTGTTTCAAGAAAAGGGAGAGAAACAGATACGAAATTGTTTTTGGGGAAGAAATTTGGAATATTTCTTGCTTAAAAAAATGGAGAGACACAAATGGAATATTATTTGTAATTTGTAATTTGTAATTTGTGAATATAAATATCTATTTTCTTTATTATTTTTTTAAAGATCTCATCCTGTTAATTTATTTTGGATCAGATCCGATAAAAAACGAAAAATAAGAAATATATTAGTTACTTTTTTTAAAAGATCTGATCCTCTTTATTATTTTTGGCTTACTCTTTATTTAGTTTTCTAATTTTTTTTCTCTAATTTTTTTCTCTAATTTTTTTTTCTTAGATCTGATCCTCCTCTTCTCTCTTAATTGATAAATCTCTTAATTTCTGNTTATATAATAGTAAATTAAACTATAAAATTATAGAATTTATACGGAACCGGGTACCCGCGGGTACCCGTTGGGTGGATCCAAAATGGATCCGAAAAATTTCGGATCCAAAATGGGTAGATCCGAAATAGATCCGAAATTTATCGGATCCACAAAGTGAGGTCCCGGAACTGCAAAAAACGGTTCCGGTACCCGTACCGGTTCGGTTCTGGGTTTTTGGGTACCAATTGACACCCCTAGTCTCAACTCAGATATTGGATTGTTGAAATTTTAAGATGAACTTATCGACCAATCTGTAGTGCTAAATTACATCCAGAGGAGATTAACAAAAGAAACCCTAAATTAATGAATTCATTTTTAAGGGATTGAGGAGTGAATGAAGCTATTATTAATAATGAGATTGATTTCAAACAAAGGATATAGTTTTTTTTTTAAGTGATACGTGGCAAAATTCAAGTTTCTATTCACGCCACGCCAACAGGAGTGTTCGTGAGCAATATTTGAAGACGACTATTATAACGGTGTACCAATATGAGGTTGTTACCGTTAGAACTGTTATAACGATCGTTATAACGTTTTTGACCTCTAAACGATGTTTTGTGTTAAATTAAGAAAACTATCAAAATAACATAAAATAACGGTCATTATAACAGAAAATAACGGTTTTTTAATTTTTTAAAAAATGTCAAATATGCTAAAATGGGTTTTTATGTTATTTTCTATTTTTTAAATTAAAATAACAGTCGTTATAACCGTTATAACGGTACAAAATGGCCATAACAATATAACAACATTATAGTGAAATAACATAAATATGAGCGTTACCATTATAACAGTCGTTATAACTGTTATAACGGTCCATTTTTTAAACATTGTTCATGACTAGATAATCAGAAAATTAACAATCAAAACACATGACCAAAAGTTCATGTGCTAAAAGTTGTTTTTATCCTAAACCAAAAAAATCAATGGCCTTGGAAACTTATTTCCATTCTAGAATGCAATAGAAAAAGATGAAGTAAATAATAATTATCATTTATCACCATTTACTAAATTAACATCATGATAATTTTGTTAAGGGAAACATTGGATTTTGTAACCCTATGCTATAATATAACGAAAATGATTTTGGGACTGGCTCAATAATTTGTGTAATTAGACAAATTAAGGTGGCAGTTCACATCCACCATCATTTTTGTATGTATTAGGCCCATAAATACATAATGGATAATGGATTTGAAGTCCCATTTCAATCTGTCTAATTAGACAGATTATTCAATCGGTTCCAATAGCATCTCTCTAATAGAATGTCCAAGCACTTGAAAGCAAACCAGCCAATGTTCTTTTGGTGTTTCAATTGACCGAAGATTTTTTAGATACTTATTTACACGTTTTGACAATACAGTTTTGATTGGGGTTATTAATTAGAACTATTTTTTTTTAGGGGAAACTTGAAATTTAGATTGAATGAATAGTTACAGTAGAAAGTTAAAAGACATAAAGATAAGAAAGAGAAAAATGTAGGGGAAAGCCGTAAGAGGAAAAAATGTAGAGAAAAGCCGTACGGTTAATTACATGAAAAGGGTGTCCCAGTTGAAAATGAATTGATGCAACGGAATCTTCAAATCTTGATAATGCGATGAAACCCAGAAGTGGATTAGGGTTTTAACTTTATGGCTTAACGCAATGGGATGTTTGGATTTTTTGTTGAAGACTCTTCGATTCCTTTCAATCCAGATAGTCCAAAAGATTACCGCCGAAACAAATTACCAGATCAGTTTTCCTATCTTGGAGAAACCTTTTGAAGACCATGACTGTGCAAGGGAGAGAACAGAGCTCGGGCATACCCAGCACCATCCAAATCGGGGTATAATCTCGTCCCAAATCTTATGAAAGTATGTGCAGTGAAGGAGAAGGTGTGGCGGCGATTCCTCTTGCTCGAGGCAACGGTAACATCCATTGGCTATGTGGTGTCCTCTCTTTTTCAGATTGTCTAAAGTCATGATCTTATGAAGAGAGGCTATCCAGCAAAAGAAGTTGATCATGAAAGGTATCCGTTGGTTTCATATGAATCTTGTAGGGTATCCGGTTGAAGAAGAACCACTGAAATGGTCGTATACAGATTTAACTGTAAAGTTCCCTTTATCTGTGAGTGTCCAGTTGCAGATGTCTGCCGAGTCGTTCCTCACTGGTGGGTTATTAATTAGAACTATTGGTTCCTCTCAAACCCTAGGGAAAGAGAAGATACCGTAAGGAGTGACGGCGGCGAAATTTTTTTTTGCTGCCTTAGTTGCCAGTGGTCGTCCAGATGAAGGAAATCCCAAATTTAGTCGTTCTCCATTTGTGTTGATGACCTTAAAAGGGTTTCAATCTCATCTGTTGATTTAGGTTCTTTATCAACAGTGAGTAATAACCCAAAATAGAGTCTAGGATTCCATGCAATAATTGTTGATTTGAAAAAAATAGAAGAGGCAGCACTGCCGCACAAGTTTGAGGTGCCATATAGACATCCACGTAATCTTCTGTAGAATCTTCGGTAGATGCTGTTGTAATCCTAGAATTACCGTATATAGCCCCACTTATTCAACCCCATAAAAAAGTACCACATTTTATGGGGTCCACATACGGATGATCCAAGGGTTAATTTTTTGCAAAGATGTTCTTCCTACTACGTATATCATCATATTAAAAAATTAACCCATTCTAAAACTTCTAACCTCATCAAAAAGTCTATAAAAAATTAACAGTAAAAAAAAGTGTAAAATAAGCAAAATTTTTAAGGGATAATTTGAAGATGTTAGAAGTTTTAGAACGAGTTTATTTTTGGATATGATGATATACATATATAGTGGGGAGAACACCATCTCCAAAAATTAGCCCATGAACTATCTGCATGTGGACCCTACAAAATGTGGGACTTTTATGGGGTTGAATAAGGTGGGGCTATATAACTGCACTTAAAAAAATTTGGGTAGTTAATGTACTTTCAATATTAATATACAACGCCCATTTTCAGGAGTTTGCCTTGGGCACCTAAAATCTCAGATCTACCCTATTTGTGGGATTCACATAGTGACTAAACAATGACTGATATAATGTTGGGGATAATGTTTTTCTCACCATATAGATCATTCTCACAAAAATCAGCCTATTAAAAAACTTCTTACATCAAAAGAGATTGACTGGAAAATCAATCGTCCATTGTTGAATGCAAGAGCGATTTCAGAACCGCTGGTTTACAAATTGACTTTTCATTGGGTTACAACTTTTATAATATACTGATTTTTTGTGAGAATGATCTATAGAGGTGAGAAAAACATTCTCCCTAAAATATCAGCTGTTGATTAGTCTCCTTGTGGGCCCCACAAGGAAAAATTAGGGCGGGGACAGGAAAAAGGGGACAGAAAATCAGGACTCATAAAACTCTAGCTGGTTAGGCACTATCACCAATAAGCCACTTACTTAAGGACTCTGCCATTGGGACATCAAAACTAGTATCGATTCTCAACACCAAGACTGTGGGGCTCACTTGGATACAATCCTTACAAATTTATTGTCTCCGAATAGTTATAATTCCATTTGAGAGCAGTTGCTTAATGGTATTATGTCGTCTCCGAATGTGTCGGGATTTACCGTTATACATCTTACTCTGTGCTCGTCCGATTGCTGATTGACTATCGCAATGTATACAAATTGCGGGCACAGGCTTTGGCCAAACTGGAATATCCTCTAAAAAATTTCGAAGCCATTCTGCTTCTTCTCCAGCTTTATCTAACGCAATGAATTCAGATTCCATTGTAGACCTAGCAATACATGTTTGCTTTGAGGATNTTCCTTAAAGTGCTTTATCGAAGGATTTTGATCGTTGTACCTGGGAGACTAATCGCCGTTTGATTCCGTAAGCACCTGTAGCGGGGCGAATATTGTCTTAAGGACATTGAATTTAATTCAAGCCTCGATCTTCTTTGCCTTTTATTTTATTTATTTTTTTAACGTTTGAGATTTTGCAGATTCAAGTTAGAGATTTTGATACAGTGGGAACTACAATTATTCTAAAACTTCTAACCCCATCAAAAGTTAATTGAACCCAGGGAATTAGAAAGTCGGCTCTGAGTTATAAGCAAAAAAAAAATGTTAAAATTACATCATTTAAAACTTCTAATCGTATCAAAAGTTGAATATAAAATCAAAAATAAAATGAATGCTTTGAAAACCATTAATTTAAGCTCAACTTTGATAAGATAAAAGTTGCATAATGGTTGATTTTCTGTGAGATATATCTATATGGTAAGGGGAATATTCTCACTAAAAATCAATCCTTAAATCATCTTAATGTAGGTCCTAGAGTAGATTGGCCAACAATTGTGCATTTTAGATTGGCAATGGATCTTGACACTGCATATACTACCTCCAACTTAGAAATTCTTCAAAAACCTTTATATTTCAGCTTGCTTACAAACACTACCCCAAATATTTTTAATCCCCAATTTGCCCTTCTTGAGTAACCCGTTAGGTACGTTTGTTTTCATTTGTCCTGGTTCAAGTTGTCTTCCCCACTCGTTGTATCCTTTTTTCACTTGGTGGTTCAAGCTTTTGAGTAAGATCATTGAGTTTGAAGTGTCAAAGATTGTTGGGAGGTGGCGCACCACACATGCCCCTCTTGTTCTCCACGTTTTCCCCATGTGTGGGGTCCACACATGCATGCTTCATTTGCACACACAATAAAAATTACTTAATTTTTGTAATTATCTTCACATCATAATTCCTTTTATGCGCGCATGCAAGCATTTAATGCTCATAGATTGGTTGTTTCAGCCCAACTAACACACAATGGGTTACGCCCCATACAACAATAAATGGGTTTTCACCCCACACATCAAAGGCTCTCGAAATGCGCCTGTGTTGGACTTATGGGGTTTGGGCCCAAGATCGGATCCAACTGGGTATAAATATTTTAGCGTTATAAATTTCAACAATGCAAACAATGATTTGCATACAATTTTTTCTTATGAAACTGATATTTTGCACTCCTTTTCTTATTGTGTTCGCGCACTTTATAGTTTGTGTTGGTTTTTCTCTGGTTTATAATTAACTCATTGTTATTTAATGAAGTTCACTCGGAGAGATCGTAGTTTATGGACCTGAGTATGCAGTTTTTTATTTCTCTTTTTTCTATTTTTTCCATCTAATAATAATAACATTAAATTGGGGTCGTAGTAGTACGTAGTTTCCAGGAAAAGAAATGGGCGGTGGGGTGATAACGTAAGGAACCATGGAACATTTTTTTATACCTGTATATATCAAACAATAATGAAACAATTTTTTTTTCTTTTTTGAAATGGGTTTTTTAATTTAGTGAAAAAAAAATTTTCTATGGCTAATTTGACATTTTTCAAATGGGTTTTTTAATTTAATAAAAATTTATTTTTCTATGGCTAATTTGACATCTTTGCAATAATTTTATAAATTAGATATACTTCCCTGATGTTAATCAGACGATTGAGACATAACTGAACGACCTAACAATATCAATATATGTCACTAGGGTCACATGAACATTAATTTAAAATAAAAATAATGACTTTATTATTATTTTTAAAAATATTCTTAAATAAGTCTTCTAAAGTCTGTCTCCTAGGTTTTTTTTTTTTATATAGTTTTGAGTGTCTCTAGAATCCGAACTGCACAACTACTTAAAAAAAACTTAGGGTTAAGTTTCAATCATTAAATTAGCACTCATTATCTTAAGACTAATATTTGTCCAGGTGACTCAAATTGGTGATTGATATAGTCTGTGAGATCACTTGCCATTATTTTTACTGTTCTGTACTTTTAATAATATATAACAATGGAGTCGCAATAGTAAGAAGTTTCATGGAAGGGAATGGGCGGTGGGAAGATAGCCTAAGAAGTCTGTGTTGCAAGAAACTCTCTTTTTTTTCTTCAACTCATTTCTTAGGCATATCCTTCTAATTTTTAGGCTTTTTGTTTTCATTTTTTTTATGATGCATAAAAATTAAATATGTCCCCTCATTTTCAAATTAATATTCTCCTCGCCAGTTATGAAGATTTATCTTCGTTCATGGAACGCCTTTATATAGGTTTGTGGTGGTCTCTGGGCTCATTCTTTATCTATACTAGCGAAATTGTATTCTACATAATAGTCTGAACTACAAAAAAAATCGAGTGCTATTTTGTCCACTTTTCTTTTTTCAACGGGGTATACATTCTCCTCTTCTTAATCTAACCATAGAAAAAATTATATTTTTAAAAAATTATGAGTTTTTTTTTTTGAGCAAAAAAAAAAAGTGGTTGTTCAATGGAGACCAGCTCTTAGGGTGTTATCGGGTCAAGGGTGCCCCGACCCGTAATCCTTCCCCCATCAAGAGCAAGAGGTAGTCGTTGCTCTGTGGAGCCAGCCTGATGCATTGCCCTCATCTTTAGGAACCACATGGCTCAAGCCTTCGCCTCGGTCAGTAAATTGCACCACTAAACCTAATCTTTCAGGGCTAACCCATTGTCCAACGACTCTATTGCCCCCACTTGGGTTACAAGCTCACGATATTGAGCTGGACAAAAAATTATGAGTTAAATTTACAACTTTTAATGATTGAATATTTACAGAGGGAGTACAACTTAAAAAAAGGTGGACAAAATGGGACTCGAAAAAGGCAAAGCCTCACATTTGAATAAGTTGTATGATAACAGGATCCATATAATTTGAAATTGAACCACTTAGAGCATCCACAATGCTAGCTAAATTTAGCGGAATTGTCTAAAAAGTAATTCGCTATGGATTGTCTAAAAATGTAAATTTGGACTAGCAGGAGAGAGAATTGTGTAAAAATAGACAACATCTAAAAATATATAGAAAATTAGATGGGCGGACTCTCAGAGTTAGCCTGGAACCAGGCTAATATTTTTTTTTTTTTTTTAATCTTACTAAAATCAATTTTTTTTTTCATTATTTTTTTTAAAAAAATGTTACCTTTTTTGGGCGCTATCTCAAAGACCGCCTGATGTTGGGCGCTATCTCAAAGACCGCCCCACATGTATATTTTTTTTCTTTTTTATTCTTTTCACAAATTTTAGACAATTTTGGACAAAGATGCAGTGCGAATAGGGTTGTGTATTTCTACAATTTTTAAAGGTTTTTAATTTTTGCACAATCAAAATAGACAACACGACTGTGGATGCTCTTAGGTTTGGATATGGATCTAGTTCTAACTAGATACATCAAATACTGAGTCAAACTCCACATATATTTTTTTATACCCTATTGTAATTTAACGAAATCTGTCTATAAAAAAATTTGAATTCCAGCAGTTTGGAAGAGAAAGGACTTTTGATTGTGACAATTTGTGCTTATTAGTTAAAGTCCAACATTGTTAATGTGGACTTTTCTTGAGAGTCAAATAAATTGATTTCTTTACCGTTAACACGGTTATAGCTAGCTAGGTCGCCCAGACAAATGAATGGAGTCTGCCTTAGACAAGATCTGCCTTTGGATGTGAATTGGTTGGCATCTCTCCCATGATTTCAGAGGTTGTAGGTTTAAAATTTTACTATTATGGTATCGCCCATGTAGATTTACTCATGTAATTATGTTGGTCTGCTATGACTTTTCTTCATTGGTGATAGTGACTTTCGTACGTTCGTAGTGGTTTCTTTGGACTTCTCACCCACTACTAGCAGTATTTTGCTTTGTAATCTTAGAAAATAGTCCCATCAATCAAAAAAAAAAAAGTTCTTCTGATCTTTGTATGATCCTGAAACAAGGCCTGATATTTCAGCCCAATAATTTGTTGATTTTGTATACTTGAAATTAATTACACAAATTTTATAAAATGATATGTCGGTTTTATAAATCTTACAAGCCACTTTGTAATTGTGTTGTCAAACTTTACATCAGCCGCAAACTATTTTGTATATATTATTGAGTATATGCATGAAACGTACGTATAGTTATTGGGCTTGTTTAGTAAAAAGTTGGGCAGAAATATCACTTCCCTTGTTAAATACTTTCTTCTTATTTTATTTGCACATATTTTAAGATTAATGACCATAACACATAAGATGTCCAAGAGTCTTGGAGAAGTAAAAATTTGAGTGAATTTGCTCTTTTACTACAAAGTAAACATTTAGCCCAGACAAACAGGTCATCTTTTTTTTTTTTCTTCATATTTTGATCTCCAAGAATCTTTGACACTTCAAACTCAATTATCTTACATAACCTAACAATCTATGACCATATACAATATTCTTCTAGATTTTCTTTGTTAATTAATTTGAACAAGTTAGAACCGTTTACTTCCTACATTATGTGAACCCGACTTCACCTTGGAAGATTATATATGTATAAATAGACTTCAATCGTCATAATAATAATTCTCTCTACAAGAATGGATCAAAGGTTGTTTGATGCTGCTCAAACTGGAAATTTACAAGTCTTGAATGAATTACTCACCGTTGATCGGCTAATCCTTCAAAAAGTTTCCTTAGGCCCTATTTCGGAGACACCATTACACGTAGCTGCGTTGGCCGGACAAATCGAATTTGCGAAAGAAATCATAAGAAGAAGGCCTGAATTTGCCAAAGAATTGAACAAGGATGGGTTTAGTCCAATTCATTTGGCTTCGGCAAATGGGTACGTTGAGATTGTAAAAGAGTTATTGACTCAAGTTGGTTCAAGTTTGTGTGTTCTTAAGGATATAGAGGGAAGAACTGCTCTTCATTGTGCAGTTCTCAAAGGGAGAATTGATGTTATTGAGGTTTTGATCTCTGCTTATTCGGAGTGTATTCGAGAGGTTACACCCCGAAATGAGACGGTTCTTCATCTTGCGGTGAAAAACAACCAGTTCGAAGCATTGAAAGGATTGCTCGAGAGCGGTCATGTCAGCGATGAAGTCTTGAACGCCAAAGATCGGGATGGCAACACTTTGTTGCATTTGGCCATCTCCAAAAAACAATATCAGGTACAGCATGATTAATTATTAACTTTTAATTATCCTATACAGTAGTAGTTTTAAAACAGTGTAATAGTAACCTAAAAAAACGGTGTTACAATAACAATAAACGGGATTCAAACTGTTATATATGTTATTATTATTTTATTTTTTTGAGATGAAGTTATGTTATTTCATATACAACATTCAAGCAATTCACTATATGACTAAAAGAAAACAAAACGAAAAGAGTTTGCATCAACATAGGTGTTATGGGTTCGATCCTCCTGATGACCACTCTCATTAAATGTTGACTTAGTTGTGAGTAGATGAGAGGAATCTGCTCACACCCTAAGGAATAGTCGGGTGCACTATGTAGTGGCCCGCATATCTTGGATTAAAAAATAATAATAATAAAAATAAAATAAAATAAGAGTTTGCGTAATAGTTTATTGGTACGTATGTTAAAAAAGTTTGGGAGAATAATTCAAGAATGATTATAACAATATTATATATATATATATATAGTAATAAAATTAAAAAGTCAGTATTAACTCTTTTATACATAATTTTTTGTATTTAATTATATGCTTTTTTTAAGAAATAATAAGGGAAAATTTGTGTATTATTAGATATTAGATCGATAAATTTATATAAATTGCGAATTTTACTGTAAATAGAAATAAAATATGAATTTTCAAGCCCTCCAACCCTCCTTAATTAATTAAGCATATGTTTTAAAGTTCAAAACAATTGGTTTGCGCACATGGGCCTTTGTCCAAGCGATTGTGCATCTCTCCCATGTCCTGGGAGATATTGGGATCGAAATTTCACGGGTGTGTAGTTTACCATTAAGTTTCTCACTATATTTCCATAGCCCTTAGGTGACAGTTTCATTGTGCTTGTCACACACTTAGTTTCAAAAAAAAAAATGGTATAACGGGGGTTTGGTTTCAGGATTTTATATATGTTTTTGAAATTAATTCTATATTTTTGTCATTTGAGGGTTATCTTTGTAGTAGTTGGTCTCAATGAATCATAAGAAATCAATTTTCATAGTTTAGGGATTTCCTATGAAAAGCCTCATGACTAGTAGACATGAAATTATGTAAGAATTATTTCCATTTAGTACTCTATATACATAAGTGAATTTTAAATTCTTGTGAATCTAGAATTCAATTTACAAACTAAAGAAATTAATGCAAAAATCAAAATTAAATTCTATGCAGACCATAGAGTACTTGTTACAATGCCAAGCAACTGTTAGCCGAATTGAAGTGAACGCGAAAAATGCGATCAACTTAACAGCCATGGACATCTTCGATCTCTTGCTTAGCAGTTCATCTTGTGAACTGCACGATATAGAAGTCAGAGAGATCCTTCGACATGCCGGCGCAGAGAGATCTCGAGATATTAACATGAATAATCAACAAGTAGTAGTCGTACCCGCTGCACCTGCGACACCGAATACCAGTCATGAAGTACTACCCACGGTTCAACAAGATCATATTAGTATCCCTATAAGACAAGAACCGATTATTTCTCGTGCAACCAAATTACTAAAAGATTTCTCTACGGAAATCTTTGGGGAGATTGAAAATTCATCAAGTGAAACACGGAATATATTAATGGTCGTCGCAGTTCTGATCGCCACTGTGACTTACCAAGGTGGAATTAACCCACCTGGTGGTGTTTGGCAAGATCACTCGCATGAAAACAACGGTACTATTATTACTAGCGTCGTCGTTGGAAAATCCATCCACCATGCTGGGAAGGCCATTATGGTTTATGAACACCTTTGCTTCATTTTATTCATGGTATTCAACACTGTTGGATTTTTTACTTCTCTGATTATTATTTCCCTCCTCACAAGTAAATTTCCTCTTAAAGCTTGGCTTCGGCTCGCTGTTATATCGATGGCGACCGCATTTGGGTGTGGAGTATGCTTTATTGCATCGTTTAGTGGATGTATAAAGATTTTTCTGCTGTTGTTTTTCTGTGGAGCTGTTGTTGGCTGGTATTACTGGTGGATTGAAAAATTTGCACTGGTAACAATAAGAAGGCTAAGCAATAATACTGAGAACCGAAACTTTCTCCAACGGATTGTTCGATTCATAGCATCTCACTCATTCAGGCCAAATAATGCAGTTCATCAGGTTGATCAGTTGTAATCAGACACTCAGTTTCGCTTCAGACTTTCAGATTAGACACAATGTGGATATACTAGTTCTTTCAACTACAGATTCAGATCATACTTTCTTAAGTTTTCCCTTTCTATGGATTATAGAGAGGTTCTTAATGTAGTTTTATATTATTTTTTCAAACAAGATGTGCTATATTAATTGTAAATTTACATTCATGATAATAGCAATTTCTTTTAATTATAGTTTATTAATCTCGTTGTTTTTGCTCTTCCACCGATTTAATAGAGATTGATTGAAAGATCAAACAGATCCATTGTTGGGGTTTATGCCCTAAAACAATTTAAATTGACAACATTGATAAATTATATTTATTAATGAGTATAATATTATATTATTACTTTATTCATATGATGGATTAAGTGTTGTTCACAAGATGATGTTGTAAGTAAATTATTTGTATGAAGTGTTCATACATGGAGAGATGTAATTTACTGGTTCCTCATATTCTTGTATAGTTCATAGTCAGTGATGAATCTGAACAATTTATCTGATAAGACTATAACACACTAGACTTCTATATTATAGGGTGATGTATCTCCATCACCGGAGTGGCGACTCTAAGTCAGTGTGTTGGTGTATTAGGAATACATTGAACAGGTCAGACAGAATACTTTTTATGTTATTGTCAGTATATAAAAAGATTCTGTAAAACTTGCTGATTGCAAATGTCCTAAATCCTGAGAGCAGAGTGTACCCTACAAGTTGGTTTCTACTCATTTTGATCTACCAAACAGTGAGGCCAGACAACGCAAACATGATCTAATATTCTGGGTAGGTTGGGTGGTCGAAATCACTTAGTGGGATTACTTTGTGTCAATAAGGAATCCACACTAAAATGATATTCCCTTGAGAGCCTAATCAAGAGTATTAATTATTCTAGACTGCGCAGAGATCCTATAAAATGTTTATTGAATTATTAGAATAATTATAATGGTATGATATGGCAGGCAAGGACTAAGATGTAATTACTCGAAAGGTGGTGACATTAATAGTTAATGTTACCTTGGTGTATATTACGAATATCAGTTAAGTGGAGGGACTATTTGCTAGTATAACGAGTGAAGGGCTTCTGAATAATATTCATTTACTTGAAAGTATTCAGTTGCAGTTATTTAGTGGACTTAACTGCAATTAGATTTGTTATTTAAGAATTATATAAGATATATGGACCTCAAAGTAATAAATCAAAAGCTTAAGTAAGTGGGGCCTATATGGACCTAACTTGGAGCTAAAGATATGGGAAGAGGGTCTGTCTCTATAAATAGAGATATGGTTCATAAGATAGCCTACCCTAACTTGTGTATCAAAAACTCTCTTCCAATTTAGAATTCAAGTTATGACATTTATGGTTTTAGAAACCCAAAATTCGTAGTATATTCCCGTTAGAATTTAAAATCGCATTTTGAGGCACTTCGGAGCCGAATTAGAGATTCACTATTTCACGCAAAGTTATAGAAAATTCGATTTCCTACAAATAGCATATATAATATAGGTGAATCAGATCAATCTTTAGAAAGTTATGGCCGAAATACAGTTACTATATCTTTTCGAGTTTTCGACGACTGATCCAGAATGTGGGAGGAAGATCTGGGATTACATGCAAGCGTTTAAACAGTATGTATCTAATTTTCAAGTTATTATTTTAATTCATGCATCCTCATGTGATCCTATAAAGGAAAAATAGTTATTTATTTCTGCTGCACAATTTAATCTAGACCATATTTTCCCTAACATATACCTAAACAAGGCATGAAGAAAAATTTTGATTTTAAAAAAAAAATTGAATTTTTTTATTAGATAATTAAAAAATTTAATTGTTTTAATAAATTGGGTCATATATTTATAATGTAGGTTTTTTTAACCACACCTAAGAATTAGGGTTTTATTAACCCAATAATAGATAATAGATTGGGCCATATGTTTATAATGTAGGATTTTTTAACTCACACCTAAAAGAGAGGATTTTGTTAACCCAAGGCTTCTCCTCTAGTATATTACTAGCCCTCATATCCCGTGCAAGGCATGGGGCTTCTTTTTAGAAAAAAATTTGAATTTTTTTTTTAGAAAATTTAATTGTTTTAGATTGAACCATATATTTATAATGTAGGTTTTTTTAATCACACTTAAGAGAGAGAGTTTTGTTAATCCAATAATAGATAATAGATTGGAACATATGTTTATAATGTAAGTTTTGTTAACCCACACCTAAGAGAAAGGGTATTCTTAACCCAAAGGCTTCTCCTATAGTATATTAAAATAGATAATAGATTACTCTTACGTTATATTTGAACCACAAGAATGGAACCGCATTCTAAAAAATCATCAAAAATGACTAAAATGGGGAAATAGCAAAATGAATGGAGGAGGTAGGTTTGTGATTCCCCCTCTCTAGGATTACCATTACTGCCATCCAGACATGGCCTTAACGAAACAAGAAAAAAATGAATCTAATAGAGGTCATGCCACCAAACAAGACAAACAACGAGCTAAAAAACTGCATCACTGATGTTTTACATCAACATTCCAACTAAGTTGACACCTTCAAAACCACCAATCATCTCCAAAGGTCACTTGAATCTAAATTCTAACGAAAATGATTTGAGATGGGCCCAACAATCTATCTAATTAGACAGATTGAGGTGGCCGTTCACATCCACCATTCTTTTTTGTACTTTTTTTGTATGTGTGGGACCCACAAATACATAATGAATGGTAGCTTTGAAATGCCACCTTAATCTGTCTAATTAGACAGATTATTGGGTCAGTTCTAATAGCATATCTGAAATTCTAAAGTACACATGATTACGCAACTTCCATGCTTTCCACAAAGGGAGCACTGGAGGAGAAAATATCAAAACCACCCAAGGGTAACTCAGCACCTCTCATAGCCATCTTGTTAGTTACAAAATTCACATCTCTGATTATCGCATTGAACTTAGTGAAATGCTACTGGAACTCTAAATTTGCACTCCAAACAATATTTCAAATTATAAAATTCGACTTTAGACAGACTTTAGACCGAAGTTAGATCGAAATGAGACTCCCACACTAATTTTATATCTAAGCTATTGTTTGGAGTACAAATCCAGGGTTCCTGTAACATTACTTTGAAGCTTTTCTTGATCAGGGTCCACCTAGGATAAACAAACTATGAAATCTCCTCTTTAGCCTTTACTAAATGTATTTTATTCATAGACTTTTTAATAAGATTAGAAGTTTTAAAAATATGTTAATTTTTAGATATAATGATATACATAATAACAAAAACATCATTTTTAAATATTAACATGTGAATCATTTCAATGTAAGCTCGACTAACACGTGAATCATTTAATTGTAAGGTCGACGTGTATTGGATTTGAATAAGGTGGGGCTTGATATTTGATAACCCCTCTCTTTCTAGATTGGGCAAAATACCAAACAAACTTTTTAGGTTTTTACGGCTTGGCCACCGACCAACATCTGGAATCAGGAATCCGTATTAGACCAGAGTACCAGACCCAATCACCCAAATAAAGAGCCACACCTCATGGACAAAGAGCCACACCTCATGGACTTTCAATGTAGATCCAGCCGCCAATGTTTATATAGCAGGATCCCACCCAAAGAACCACACCTCATTGACTTTCAATGTAGATCCATAGCTGCAGCGTCCTAAATCTTGACCGACCAATGATTTACGACCCAAGAAATTAGGGCTGTTGAGGGTCACTTAATGGTCGCACAAGACCCATCAGGTTATTGAGTGCTGCTTTTTGGCCCGACCTTGATGCTTATGTGGCATAGTGGATCCACTGGCACATAAATTGGAAACCCTCTCATATCACCTTTAAGAGAGAAAAAGTGGTGGATCTCACCCTGCCACATAAGTATCTGGCACCAATTTTGTAAAATGGTCAGGCCAAATCTAAGACATTGTACAATTTTATAGGCCCGCATCTATCATGGGACAAGATCACCATCACTCACATGCTGGGTTTTCTATTTTTTTTTTTTTTGAATGGGACTATTGCCCAAGTTACATTGTGGCGTAGATACACAAAGTGGGCGTGTGAGAAGCGCAGAGAAACCGCCAAGAACATCGTCACCAACGAACGCAGGAAAGGAACCCACCAATGGGCACAGAGAAACCGCCAATAATAGCGTACCTATATTTATTATTAAATTATATGGGATAAACTTAACAGCAATACCTCAGCCGAGAAGTTTTGATCCCAAGACCTCCTACTACTAAAGATTTATGAGAGAGATGCACAACCATTGAGCCAAAGGCTCATGTGCATGCCGGTGAACCTGTTACACGTAACGTTTAAACTTTATAGGTTTCTAGAATTTTGAATTTATAAAGGTGTATCAATTTTATGGCTTCTTCTTGAATATTCAAATTCTATATTCCATAATTATTTTGGAGTTAAATAAATAAAACAGCAAGGATTGGGTCACATTATAATAAAAAAGAAAAAGAAAAAAATATGATGCTAAACTTACGAGGAGTATAAAATTGACAAACCACCGTAGAATGCACTTGCGATAGTAAATATAGTAGATTTAACATTATTCAAATAAATAAAAATAAATAAATAAAGAGGGAGGCTATTGCACCCCCTCTTAGAACACCCCCTTATAACGCTCCCTCTTGTAGGGCTCACATACGATGCATCCAGGGGCTGATTTTTTTAGAGGATGTTCTTCTCAGAATGTATATCATCATATTAAAAAATCACTTCGTTCTAAAACTTCTAACCTCTTCAAATTAACCTTTAAAATTATTAATTATTTGGTAACTATTTGAGGAATCAAATAGTTACCAATTCAAATAGTTACCAATTTTTAAGAAGTAATTCGAAGGGTTAAAAGTTTTAGAACGAGCTGATGGATAGTGAGGAGAACATCCTCTAAAAAAATCAACCCATAAATGCATCACATGTGGGCTCCACAGGAGGTGACGTTATAAGTAGGGGTGTCAACGGGATGGTTCCGGATAGGATCTTAGAGGTTCCAGATCCGGTCCCGTTAATATGAAGGCGGTTCCGAATCCAACCAGTTCTAGTAAGGAGATGGTTCGAAATAGGTAAATGACTGTTTAGATGAACCCTTTCATCCACAACCATTATACTCGTACCAATTTAGTGAACGGACACAAAAATTAAATACCATTTAAACAAGCCCACCATGGGAAGAACAAGTCTCAACTCGACCCGTTCCAGGTCGAGCGAGAAAACCTTGGTTCCACATTTTATTTTTAATTTGCAACAACTAGTGTTAATTAGATTGCATAGAAAGGGGACCGAGTGGTGAAGAGTCGAATGAGCGTGTGAATGAGGACGACCAGAAGAGTAGGAGACTTTTATAGTACACAAAAAGCTGCAAAGACAAACAAAGTACTAATATTATTACCTAAGGGAACAAGCAAAAAAAGAAAATG
Source organism: Macleaya cordata (assembly GCA_002174775.1). Classification (NCBI taxonomy): domain Eukaryota; kingdom Viridiplantae; phylum Streptophyta; class Magnoliopsida; order Ranunculales; family Papaveraceae; genus Macleaya; species Macleaya cordata. The sequence goes on along the minus strand of MVGT01000171.1, from coordinate 135,660 downwards.
TAATGGAGGAATTAAACTCTTTAGAATCATGGGATGTGAACGCCTCACCTTGCAAGATTATATAATTATGGACTTAAGTTGTACATTGGTCGATCGTAATAGAACTCTGTTGCAAGCTAGGAATGGATCAGAGGTTGTTTACTGCTGCCCAAACTGGGAATTTAGAAGCTTTCTATGAACAACTTGCCGAAGACCCGCTTGTTCTTGAGAGAGTTTCTTTGGGCTCTTGTTCGGAGACACCATTACACATAGCTGCGTTGGCTGGGCAAACTGATTTTGCGAAAGAGATCATAAGAAGAAGGCCTGCATTTGCTGTTGAATTGAACAAGGATGGGTTTAGCCCAATTCATATGGCATCGGCTAATGGGTACGTTGAGATTGTAAAGGAGCTATTGACTCAAGTTGGTTCTAGTCTGTGTGTTCTTAAGGACGCAGAAGGAAGAACCCCTCTTCATTGTGCAGTCACCAAAGGGAGAATTAATGTGATTCATGAATTACTCTCTGCTTGCTCGGGTTGTGTTCGAGAGGTGACTGCCCGAAGCGAGACTGCTCTTCATCTTGCTGTGAAAAACAACCAGTTCGAAGTGTTGAAAGGATTGCTCGAGAGTTGTCATACCAACGACGAACTCTTGAACGCCAAAGATCGGGATGGAAACACTATGTTGCACTTGGCTATCTCCAAAAAACAATATTAGGTAGAGCTTTTTTAATTTTAACTAATCTATTAAACATAAAACATAGATACTAATTTATGGATTTCAATTTACAAATCATATTAAGAACATGATGCAAAACTAAAACAAAAATGTACTGTATATATGCAGATCATTGAGTACTTGTTACTAAACCAATCAACTGTTACCCAGATCAAAGTGAATGCCAAGAACAAAATCAACCTGACGGCAATGGACGTCTTTGATCTTTTGATTAGCAGTTCATGCGAACCTCAAGATATAGAAATCAAAGAGATACTTCGACTTGCCGGTGCCCAGAGTTCCCAAGATATCAGCACTACTCAACAAGTAGTAGTAAAGCCTGCTACACCAGTTACCAGTGAAGAAGTACTAATACCTGTTCATCAAGATCATATTAGTATCTCTGTAAGACAAGAACCCAATACATCTCGTGCAATCAAATTATTTAAGGATTTCTCTAAGGAAATCGTTGGGGAGATTGAAAATTCACCAAGGGAGACACGGAATGCGTTATTGGTCGTCGCTGTTCTGATCGCCACCTTGACTTACCAAGGAGGACTTAACCCGCCTGGTGGTGTTTGGCAAGATCATTCACCTGGAAACAACAGTACTACTACTACCGCCGTCGTGGTTGGAAATTCAATAATCCACCATGCTGGGAAGGCTATTATGGCATATCAACACCAATGCTTCATTTACTACATGGTGTTCAACACTCTTGGATTTTTCACTTCTCTGGTTTTAATTTCCTTCCTCACAAGCAGATTTCCTCTTAAAGCTTGGCTTCAGCTGGCAGTTATATCGATGGCGATCGCCTTTGGTTGTGGAGTATGCTTTATTGCATCATTTAGAGGATGTCTTAAGGTTTTTCTGCAGTTGTTCTTTTTTGGAGCTGTTCTTGGCTGGTATCACTGGTGGATCATAAAATTTGCACACAGAACTCTTAGAAGGCTATGCAATTACTGGAAGTACCAAAACCTCTTCCAAAGGATTATTCAATTCATACTATCTCACTCCAGATCTATTAATAATGCAGTTCAAGTTGATCAGTTGTAATCAGACACCATGAATATACTAGTAGCTCTGAATGTGACTTAGATTCAGATCATTCTTTCTTAAGTTCAACTTTCTCTGAATTATATTGATGATGCAAGTTTATTTTCTTATCAAGATACGCTAATTAGTCTATTTTCGCTCTTTAGCCGATTTAATGAGAAATTAATTGAGAGATCGACCGTATCCACGATCATTAAAGAAGATGATGTAAAGTGTTGGAGAGAGAGAGAGAGAGAGAGAGAGAGAGAGAGAGAGAGAGAGAGAGAGAGAGAGAGAGACAAACCCAGACTAATGAACAAACTGTTACTCAAATTCAAGCAAAACGTATAGTTCCAAGCTCTTTGGGCTATTAAAGGACACATCCAACAGCACCAATATACAAAGAATCAGAATTGAAAGCATAGTGGATCCAAAACGATCGAGCTCTGAGAAATTAGGATACAATCTGAAAATTTGGGTTGCAACCTCATTAGTTGAAATACCAGAAAACAGGTATGGTTTTAAATCAGAAAACTGTGTTCAAATCATAAAGATTGTGAAAAGAATTAACAGTTTCACAGGAAACACCATAAACAACTTTTTTCAGCTTCGAACTCATTTCCAAAAGGAACGCGGTCTTTGGCAATTTTCTGTAACCCTTGTTTTCAATAACAGGAATTCCACGAACCAGACGCGGCCTTAGATATCAGGATCAGGCTCAAAACAGACAAAGTGACAAACCAAACTTCATTCAAAGTCGAGCAGGAACTTTATTATTAGTCTTGCAGTACTTTGATTCTTTCTAATAAAATTCCTTTCAAAACAGACGACAATTTCACTGAAGTAAAAGTCTCCATCTAAACATGCAGATCAAGTTAGAGAGGAAAGTCATGGCAGTGCCGCCGATGTTGGCAATTACAACTAAACAATCGATCATAATCATATATTTTTCTTTGTACACAGCTGTATGGAGGCGAGATGGGGACAATTTTAAGGGCTGATTTTTGCTGGGTAGAATGATCCTTCTCTTCTTTAAGAAGTTTTCAAAGTAGAAATATAAAGTTGTCTTCTTACTAACCAAACAGGGCCCAAGTTGAAGTCGAGGCACAACACTGGCAGTAGTCGGGTTTGACTCCATATTGAAATATAATAGAAGGCATATGTTACAGAAAACTAGAAAGTTAGTTTACTCCTCTGAAAACTTACAAATTTTATACTGCTTATTACCTATTCTACATTTAATGCCGCGGAATTTGCAGGTAAAAATACGTCTGTGTAAGGAGCTTGCATCGGCGCAGCATCTGTTTAGTTCTTCCGCAACCCTTCTCTTCAGTAGATCGCTGACATTACCGGCAGCCCATGCCAATGAGATATGGGGTCGTGGATCCTGTGATCAAGATCATACAATGCATTTCTTAGAAAGAAAAAAAGCCAAATGAAGCTCATAAATGTTGATTCTTCATGATATTTTGAGAAAAAAGTTATTTGACCAGGAAAAACAAAAGTAGGATCATGAGTCTAACCTTGTAGAATTCAGGAAGATTGTGAAACCTATAAATCTCATTGACGGCATGAATCTGTCTTGTTATCTGAAAGAAATTGGAAGTCAAATTATATCGCACAAATATGGTAATTGGTAACAAAGACAAGGCAAAATTTGTAATAAATCTCCAACAACCACTTTTGACAACTTGAACACAAAATACAGTACAATCATGTTACTCAAGGATGAAAATATTTATTTAGGGTTTTAGACAACAAAAGAAAGCTGACCAAGACCAACATTATTCACGTAATCTCAGTCATTCTATCAATGCAAAAAAGCAAAATCATCAAGTTTAACTTTAATACATACATACAAATTAACCAAATAAATGTTCCTCAAAACAAGCAGTTATTAAATAATGATACTCTCAAGTCAGTTGAAAGGGCAATGGTTAGAACTTTTTCAACTTCCCTAAATAATAAGGATTTTGTTAATAAAGATGTAAAACAGTTTTGAGACATAATGGAAAGATTTGTATAGTTGACATGAAGAGATGTTAAATCTCAATACCTATGTATGTCACAGCCACACAAAAAATAAAAAATCATCATAGTTAGACCAAACCATACATACTAAATTTAAATTATTTAATCTTCAGTGTGAGATCAGGAAAGACAATACCCACAATTATTAGTCGTGACTCAGGTCGAACGCCATATAAGTGGAAAGTCAGAGAACCAAAGTCAAAATTGTTAACAACCATTTATTCTAAAAACAAAAAGATTTAGGAGTAACAATATATGTAACAAGGGTCCGTGGGTCTAATGGGGAGTTGGCACACATCCTACACTAGAAAGCTAATTAAAGAATGAAAATATAGTACCAAAAGCTCAAGCCGCAAAGTGTTTTTCATATGAAAGAAAGTGAACCTACTGAACTCATGAAGCTCCCCATAACAAAAACCACACAAGAAAGGAAAAAAAAAACTAGATTGCCCAACTGGCCCTTAAAATGTTATAACATCCAGAGACAGAAACTAAAGAGATGCAAAGATTGTAGCAATCACATGATTTCTGCCTTGGTCATTGAACTAACAACGTAAGGGTAGCACTGTGAGAAAGGACTGGTGGAAGACCAATAACCACCCTCACAAATAACACCGACAAATTGGATGAGCTCTAAGTGGGCATGTGGATTCCAAAACTTGTGTCAGCCTATGGAACAAGGACACACTTTTTCCAGATACATGCCATCTGAAATATAATGCCCTATTCACGTGTGGCACACCTTTCCAAAAATCTTTTGCTTTCAGCTATTATTTGTGTATTGTATAAATGTTCTTAATGTATAAGCTTGCTCAGATATGCTATTTCCACATGATTTCCTTCATGTGAACTTAAGTATTTTATGAAATAGATCTTGCGACACATGGAAAAGGTGTTTAGACATGTTGATGTTTTAGGCTTATGGTGATCAATATATTTTACGCTTCAAAGCAATGCCGGACACCATTACATGTGTTTGTCTCCATGTTACAAAGATACCTCATAAAAAATAGAAACCTCCACTCATGACAAAACCTTATAATATCTCCATTTCTATCTGAAGCCATCTAATTCAAGGGTATTTGTATCAGCTTTCAATATCCCAATCCAGTCCTTTTAAAGCCTTACAGCTCTTCAAGAACATTCAAATTGTAAATTCCTTCACACTGTTGTTCTCATTGATTTGTAATTCACAACCAGCCCACCGCGACAATCTTTTTCTACAAGTCCTTCATGAATGCATTTATATCTGATTTATTTAGTTATTTTTCAAGTCATCCATCAACATACCTCATCTCAACTATGTATTTAATGAATATGTTTTTATGGCTGTAAGTGCTTAACATTTTGCACCACAAAGCCATACCTAATCAAATTGTCCTAAGCATTATGACAAAATATTAAAAAATTATTTATACTTAAATCCAAACATCTTTTACTTTAAGAGATCCAAAGATTTATTGGGGCATCTGTCTTCAGAACTTCTCTTACCACAACAGCCCACATCATTTCCAGCATTGGTCTTGCATTTGAAGACTTCAACTTGCCAAAGTACTCCTCATGAATCTAATCATATAGTCAATTTGTAAATGACTAAACTATCTCAATCACTCTTTTTCGTTTATTATACTATTTAGGCTGTTCCTAAATTCAACATTTCCTTTGCATGCTCAAATTTCTCAGTTCTGTATATCTCATTTTTACATCTCATCCATCTTAACATTCTGATGTAAATCAGATGAACTTTCTTCATCAACAAAGCAACTTCACTCTCAACCTTTTATAAAATCAAAATCTACTCAAAGTTCTACCTACAGCCATATCCAACAGGCCTTATTTATAGAAAAACATGAGTTCCACCTAAAATGGCAACTCTCAAAACCGACTAACTCACATGATCTCCAAAAATCATGCAACCACATCACATACGTGGATTTTCAAATCCTACTAAAATTAAATTACTAACTAAAATAGAAAACTGAAATTGCAAGAAACAAAAAATCCTCCAAAGATTCAAATCCTTCCAAAACCTTCGCACATGAGACCCAACTTTGATCCTGCGTACAAATCACATCCACATCTTTGCTACACTAATTTTACGGAGAGTTGTTTCTTGAAAGTGTAATATTCAGCTCCACAGAACACATATTCTTTTATTGTTGTCTTGTAAGTTGTTCCATTTGGATCCCCTAACATCAGGTAAAAAGCATGTCTCTACTTTAGCCACCCAGCATTAATTGACGTTGACGAACCAATCTCTCCATTTCCATGGATGACTAATCTGAACAGAGGATGCGGTCATTTTGGGGTACTTTTACTCATCAATTTAACTACCTATGCCTATATACAATATGAACATTTACAAGGATGCATACATAGGTAGCGGTAATAGTGATACACATTGTATATAACTTGCTTAATACACAGAACATAGATTTTTTTTTCAGATTTTTTTTTTAATCGCTTTACTGAGCATTAATATGTTATGTGTACCAAAAGTATTATTGAAAACTGAGGGCTATAAAGAAATAGACAAACTATTGGGATTCTATGTTAAGGTGAAAATGACGCTCAAAGCACAGCCAAAGTAATCAACAAAGATAATTCATAATTCTACTGCATACCTCGACTAAGCCTCCTGTAGTGACTTCCATAGAAAGAAAGGTTCGTGTCTGTTCATCATTGACAAAAACCTCCCACTTACTAAAATCTATCCAATATCTGTTTTCAATTAAAAAAGATGAGCATCTGTTATAGGAAGCATAGAAGTGGTACACCTACAAAATTAAAAGAAACGTGCGAGAGAAATCTGACCGCTTTTGACTTTGAAGCTTTTGACGAAGCATTGCAAGAACTGAATCAATCTGGTGAACTCGGATTGGAACAGTTCTTCCCAAACTTATGTGGAACTCCCTTCCTAGAGCAACCTGTTCAAGCTTCTGATCATCTTTGCACAGAACGTTAAGTGGGATGTCAACATCAGCAACATGAAGGCCAGGCACGACATTTGCTACTCTCTTCAAAAATAGCGCTAGGTCTTTCCTTGGTGTAGATGGTATATAAACTGCGAAAAGATGCTTAATGAATGCCGAGTACTAATTCTGGAAACTAAATGTATTGGACAAAGGTAAAAGTTATGATCATGCAAAGAACTAAATACAAATCAGCATAACAAAAAAAAATAACCCGCAGACTACAGCACCGAAAACAAAAGCGAGAATTCCAGTACAAGTGAAATGATTCGATGTAATATCTCGCTAGAGTTTTTATCTACATTCACAACGAAGGCAAGACCTTTGTCACTGATGGAGCTACTCCTCATATCTGATGACATAAAAGAACTGGTTTTTCAAGCACTCAATAGCCAAAAGCAGGTCATCAAGGGGGTACAGGTGCTGCCAGATATAGCCTATATTCAATAACCATAATTTTGTGCCTAGAAGCCTAATCAGAAAAACATTTTAACCAATATTGTCCACATGGTTCAAACCCTGTGAGCCACTTTCAATGTTGCCAAGTGTTCCAGCCCTATCTGTTAAGTCATACCCTATTAGGGACTACGGAAGCAATATTTGTCTGTACTCTTATGTAAAAGTCTGCATTTCCAAGTGTTGCAGCGCTAGCCAATTATTGGTGCCTAACCCAACAGATTGAAGAGAAATTTGTATTATTTCGAATCCCTATTCTTATCAAAGCAAAGACACAAGAAAAAACAAAATCTTCCTACTCGAACAAGAAGTCCAATAGTTAACAACTTTTCTCTGTATAGCAGATCAACCTATTGCTCCAAATCCCCCCATCAATTTTACTAGGAAAAGAATAACCAAAAGAATCAAATTATCTGCTCATTACTCAGAGGTAAATCCTAGCATAGCTGCATAGGTATCTTATGGACGTAAAATAGGTTTTAATTGCAGTTTCTATTACTTATTAGCATCATGGGAGATTCTATCACACTTACATGAACATTGAATATTGTAGTTATTTTAATAGTCTAAATTTGATTAAAAGCTATCGAAGACAGTACCGAAGACAATATTTTATCTCTTTTGTTTCTTCTGTCTTCATAAAGAGAAGGGAGTTCCAAGAGGTAAGTCTCCTTCAATTAATTACACAATTTTCATTAATTCCATTGAACTATATGCTACACCAGGAGTAAGATAATCAATTCAACAATAAACACTACTAATTGAATGAAACAGAAGAAGATCTTAAGAAACAGAAGATAAATTCAATTATTCAAGTCTTAAACTAAGAATAAAAACCTGGGATGAAAACATGTAGAGCATAGTTTCCTTCAATGTGTGGAAAGCTCCTAACTCGACTACTTCCTTGACCCACCTGCAAGTAATCTGCACACAAACTGACACTTACTTCACCATTCAATATAAAAAAAAATCATTCTAATCGAAATACTCCTACAAATTTAAGCTCTAGGTTCCAAGACAATGAGTAATTTTAATTTTTCAAACTGTTCTGTTCACTTTTGAGCAAAACATCGAACATTTAGAGAGCAAAAAAAGAAGAAACAAAGTTATTTACAAAATCAAAAACGGGATGATTGATTCAGGCGATTGAAGAGAGAGAGAGAGAGAGAGAGAGAGAGAGAGAGAGAGAGAGAGAGAGAGAGAGAGAGAGAAAGAGATTGGTTACCGAGAGAGTTAGGAGGGTCGAGGAGGGCGAGTGGTGGAGGTGGCAAACGGTTTGATTCTTCATAATTTGAATTATGGCGGGAGCTGGGGCTTCTTGGAGACGAGACGTCAGAATCGGAGGAGGAAGCGCCACCGTAAGTGGCTCTCAGAGCTTCCATCTCCTCTCTCTTTCACTCTCTCTATTCTCTGTTTCGCAGTTTATTTGGAGTTTGGATTTTGGATCCTTTAGTCGTGCGTGCTGCGGACGCAATCCTGTATGACAATTATTAGGGGTGTTAATGGTTTTACCCGGAACCGTACCGTACCGGAATCTTTATTGCCGTTTCGGAACCTTATTTTGTGGATCCATTAATTTCAGATCCATTTCGAACCTACCGTTTTGGATCCGATTAATTTCCTGATTCATTTTGATTCCATCCAACGGCTACCGCGAGTACCCAATTTCGTATAAATTTTAGAGTTTAATCTACTAGGGGTGGTTGTCTAAAAATTGGTTGGTATCTTTCCACCTAACCCTAAAATATCTCAAACTAAACCTATTCACCCCACAGCTACCACCATCATCGTCACCCCACTCCATTACCGGCCACTACTGCCTCCACCACCAGCAACCTAAAAATGCCTCATTACCCGCCATCATCACCATCCCACCTCTTCCACCATCACCATCATCTTCCCATCGTCATCATCACCATCTCCACCGCCCCACCGCCATCACATTGAGATGGGAGAGATTCCCACTGTCACCACTACCACCCCCACTTCATCGCCAAAGTGAGATGGGAGAGAGAGAGAAAGAGAAAGAGATTAAAAAGAGAAAGAGGGAAGAGAAAGTTTAGTGGGAGAAAATCGATCAAGATCTTTTTTCAGATGTGGAGAAAGGTCAGAGAGAGAGAGAGGGAGGCTAGAGAAAAGGCCAGAGAGATAAGGGGGAGATAGAGAGTGGGAGAGAAGAGATGGCCTGGAAAAAAAATTTCTAGGCCATCTCCTTCATCAGTAGAGGGGGGTGACGTACGATGGGGTTTTTTAGGTGGTGGCGGTGGAAGCAGTGGTGGTCGGTGGTCAACAGTAGAAGTAGTGGTAGCTGGCGATGGGGTTGGAGGTGTTAGTTTAGTTTACACCCATGGTTCGCCAACTCGGACTCGGTGGTCGACTCGTTGGTGACCGAGTCCGAGTTCGAGTCAGGACAGAGTCGGCTCGAGTCAGGGTTGAGGCAAAAAAAAAAAATCAAAGAACCCGAGTCAACCGAGTTGATTCGGCTGAGTCACACCGAGTCAGACCGATTCAGACCTAGTCACCCACTATTGTTATTGTTTTGTGCCAATTAATTCAAATTGATAAGTTAAATTTAACAGTAGTGCATAAGTTTAGATGTAAATATGACATAATGTTAATAAAATAAATGTTCTACAATAAACCTAATTATTCATAATATCTATAGAAGTTCTGGGGATAATAATAGATGCTAGATTCTCCAACTGTGTCACTTTTAGAGTTGAAAAAATGGATAAGAAACTGAAGAAGATGAAGGAAAATAGAAATGATAGGAGAATAATAGTACTGTTGTTGTTATGACATTGAAAAAATAGTAAAAATTTTAAATTTTAAATTTAAAAAAAAATTCTTAAAAAAATTTAACTGGTATGACTTTGCCGAGTCTCACCGAGTCGTGAACGGTCCGAGCTTGGTATTGGACAGTTGGGTAGGTGCCGACCGAATCCGATCCGAGTCGGCCGAGTCGCGCCTGACTCGGCCAAGTCGGCGAACCATGTTTACACCCTCACCACCCCCTAGTAAAAAGAAAGAAAAAATTGGAAGGGTGATTTTAGGCTAAAAGTCCATTTAACTTGTACATCCCCAAACATCTATATAATAAGGGAGGGAGGTATCTTCTTATGTTTGCCATCAACGGTTAGGACACATGAAGGTATCTTTTGCATCAACGGCTAGGATATAACACAATCTCTACTCCACCTAAATGAAGGACTGAAATACCCTTTTTATTTCAAGTTCTTTTTTTTTTGACAAACCCTAATCTCTTTTACGAGGTATTGATCTGTGCTGGAGGCACGAGGATATACCTAATTTAATTTTCAACATTTTAGGGATGATATTAGGACGTTATATACATGGAGGGATTACTCTTTTTTGGGCCTTTAAGCCTAAAGTCCATTTGTTAGAGGCTCTCCATCGATAATTCCACCCCACGAAAATAATACACACCACCACTTTCATCTTCACCAACACCACCTCCACCATCACTGGCATCTCCAACGGCACCTCCACCCCCCAACTCTCTAAAATCTCTTTATCTCTTAAATCCAAATGAAAACATAACAAAAAATAATCCCAACCTGCTGCCACCACCACAACACTCCTACTGTCTGAAATCTCTCTCCCTCTCTTTCTCTCTCTCAAAATCATATGAAAAAGAAAAAAAATAAAATAAACAAACAAGGCGGTGGTGGCAATGGTGGCATGGTGGTGGAAGTGGTGTTGGTGAAGATGAAGGTGGTGGGGAATTTTTTTTTTCTTTTGGGGTGAAATTATTGGAGGAGAGTCCCTAACAAATGAGATTTGGGCTTAAAGGCCGAAAAAAGAGTAATCCTCCATCCGTATTGGAGGTCCTAATATCAGCCCTTACCTAATTAGGTTTATAGTATAAGGGCAGCCTACAAGTCTGTTCTGATATAGGCCATCACTAAAATTACTTAGGGCACTTTTTCCCAGACCCCGTATTGACTAGAGACAGCCAGGTTTTAACGTACTGCAATTGCAAAGCCCTCTTATCCTCTACCATCTTTTCTGTTTTTCTTCACTCCCCTTCTTCAACTAATGCTGTAACTCTCTCTCTTTCACTCTCTACCATGGAAATCTCAACAATGTCTTCACACTTTTCCCTCGACACACGGATGGTAGCAACATCTCCTTCACGAACTAGAAGTCCAGGAAGAACTCTAAATTTTTCTGGTGGAGTATCAGTAAAAGCTTCTTTAAACAGCAATCTAATCGCCCCATTCGTTGGCGGAAGTGTCACTGGTGATTTCTCCGGTCAGAAAATCCGTCCTGTTTCCTTCAATCCGTCATCTATCTCCACTGGTTCTCGCGGAAAAAGAGGCGTCGTCACCATGGTAATTTCTTATCATCCATTCATTTCCTTGAAAAAATTTCGCTTCTTTTTTAGGGTTTTGAATTTATTGCATAGGATAGGGAGCACCAGTAAAACCTATTCAAGTTTTCGCCTTTGAATGCCCTGAATGATGTCAACTCGCAAACGGGTCTTGAGCTTACATAAAATCCTCCAATAAAGATAGCCAATTCAAAACCCCATTAAAATGATATAAGCAGCTAATTTAGTTTGATACTAACTATTTATCTTGTTTTCTTGAGTTTTGATTTCCATGTTTATTCCAGTAAGGGTGGCAAATTGAAATATTTGACTCTGGAAGTAATGTAAATTTGTTTTGAATTATTATGGAAATTTGCATAGTGAACTAGTGAATAGGAGTGGTAGACTCACAAGATCAGTTTCTCGTGTTGTGTTGTTGGAGCCGGCAGGCCTGTTTGTGTATACTTTCAATGAGGAGTGCTAGTGACAGTTGCTAGATCACTCGCTAGTTTTCGTTGGTGCATGTGCACAAAGAGAGGGTGGAAATTACAAAACAACCCCTCCTTTGGCACACGTGGCACTAAGTGAAGTTAGCGACTGTCTTTAGCAGTTCTCACTTTCAGTTACTCTCAAATTCTGGTGGGCCTCAACATTTTTTTGTATGTCCAATCATGTGGGGATTGTATCGAGTTAGCATTACCTTTTCCGTTAATGAACACATACTCGTTAGTTGAAACTTTACAACTGAGTAAGAAAACTAAGACAAGTAGCTCAGTACTTGTTGATGCAAGTTGTGGAGAAATGGACATACAAGTTTAAATGCTTCCTAATCCTGTAATTTAATTCCTTAACAGAAAATTTTGAGTTTTTACGGCTTGAGGAGGTCATAAGTTCATCTAGTCCTTCTACATGGCATATATAAACCATGAAGTCTTTTTGAAAAGGCAAGTCCTTTCTACATGGCGTATATGAACCTTGAAGTTTCTTTCTGAATAATACATTGGATAACAAAGAATTATGTGCGACATTTATTTAATTCTATCTTACCTATTACAGTCACCCATTTTTTATCCTTTTAAAAGTAGCTTGTTCCTTTAGAGGGATGCTTATGAAGAAGCGTTAGGAAGAATTTCTAAGCTGAATCAGATGGATGTTCTTTAAGTAACCCTTATCCTCTGGGATTATGGGTTTGTTCTTTTCTTTCTCTCTCTCTCTCTTTTTTTTTTGGTTTTCCTCCAATCAATTTAGCTCTAAAGACTCCAATAAAGTAGAAATGCTTAGACTTTAAAGATATTGGGGTCCTATGGTCAAACGTCTCTTATGCAGATGGAAACCTGAAAGATGTTATGTGGCTTGGCGTCTGAGACTTCTGCAGAACAGTGGAGACTTGTAAAGATTGTAGTAAATTTAGAGATACGCTTGTTTGTTTATGCTTATAGATGTGTTACCACCTCTTTGGCCAAGGATAGTGTATTTCGGCATGTAGCAATAATTATGTACCTGTAGCTGTTTGCTTCCATCCTATTTAGTCTTTTGGTCGAGTTAATTTACTTCAGCAAATGTAAAAGAAATTAAGTAATTGATTATAAGTCACCAGCACATCACCAATAGATCTGTTTGTCAAACTTTACCTGGCCTGTGGTCCATTAGGCCACTACTTAATCCAATCACATGGTTTTCTGTTTATTCTTGTGTCCATACTCGTTTTGAAAATTTTATGAATTTATGCATATCTGAGCTTGTTTCCTCTTTGTGATTGTTAGTTAATATTGCAAAATTTGTCTTTATAGCATAAGATCTTGTTTTAGTGTGCTTTTGGAACAATCAGTTAAATATAGCCATCAGCCAGTCATCGCTGGTGAATAATGTTCAAAGTTCAAACACCACAGAATAATGTTAAAAACCTCAAGGTCCTTAAGTTCTTTGTTTTTTACATCTGCATTTCATTCAATATTGTTAACAGGTCATTCCTTATCTCAGAGGAAGTGCATGGGAGCAACCACCTCCCGATCTTGCATCATACTTGTACAAGAATCGAATTGTATACTTGGGCATGTCTCTTGTTCCTTCTGTGACAGAGTTGATCCTTGCTGAATTTCTATACCTTCAGTATGAGGATGCTGAGAAGCCAATTTACCTATACATAAACTCAACTGGTACAACCAAGGTCAGTGGTGATACTTGTATGTCTAACAATTCTAACTTCTAAAGTTTCTGCTCAGTTATAGGGGATTCAGTACGTTTCAATGTTGAAGCATCGTGTAACTAAATAAAGAAGGATGGTTAATTTTGGGAAATTAAGAATAACTTTTTTGTTTTCATCGCTACATATTAGCGATATAGCTTATGTACTTGAATTCACACTTTTATAAAATAACTTTCAAGGATTGTTTGTAAAACTTTAATGAACTCACTTTTTATGATATTCAAAGCATCAGGAGTCTGCTGTTATTAATAGACTTATGTTGTTATTTAACTGCGTCACTTGTCGTATTTAGAACTGCTAGTTCAACCTTTTCAAACCAACCTTGTAGTTATGAGTTGTAAGTAATGGTATTTGTTTTCAAAATGTTTGATGTACTAACAAAACATTTCATTGTCTTTACCAGATCTAGGTAGTCATCTCCTTATAGTTTTTCTGTATTCAACAAACCATTTGTTCTCAATTCCATATTTTATCTGAGTGATGTGTTATTAATATTTCTGTGCGATAATTGATGTAAGTTCCTTCATTTTCATCCAGGGGGGAGAAAAGTTAGGTTATGAGACAGAGGCATTTGCAATCTACGATGTTATGAGGTAATAATCAGTTTGGCTTTTGTTTGCTGAATATCCTTTTTTTTTCTTATCATTTTTACTTCGTTTGAGAAGATCTTCATTTAAGATCAATGTTATATTTGGTGTTTGACTGCCATGTTCATTTGAAAACATAGATTCAACTAATGAGTATAATTTAGACATAGCTTCTAGAATTCCAACGTTTCAACAACTCCTAAACTATTATTGTGTTTTGCATTTTCATTTTGGTATGGTATCTCTATCTTCACTCTATAAGTACATCATATTTATTCTGTCACTATGTCGGATAAGTGGTCCTTATATCACTATGTCGGATAAGCTAAATTAGAATGACAGTTATCTGCATGATACCACAAAAGTCATAAATATCTCTATGTAAAATCTTTTGATGCATCTGTAGAAGGTCAAGTGAAGTAGCTTGGAGGGAAGATTTATGTGGAAAACACATGCAATTCTGTGTTTCCTGACTTTGGTGGATGATTTTGTACTTTTATTTTCGGTAGATTTTTTCCTATGAAAACTGAGCTTTTCCTTTCACGTCAGGTATGTTAAACCACCTATTTTCTCACTTTGTGTTGGTAATGCTTGGGGAGAAGCTGCACTGCTTTTGGCTGCTGGTGCTAAAGGAAACCGCTCTGCTCTGCCGTCGTCAACAATTATGATGAAGCAGGTCTCTCTAATCCATTACCATTACCATAACATTCTTATATCCTAGTTCTCATATATTTTTATTTTGTTCTCAGGGTTGAAATTTCGGTTCCATTTTCAAGATGAAACTTTTAATATAATTGGTTTATATATAATAGTCAGCTGTTGACGGGAACCATCCCTTTTCAATCTTTGTACAGCCAATTGCTAGGTTTCAAGGTCAAGCAACAGATATTGAGCTTGCAAGAAAGGAAGTCAGAAATGTAAAGACAGAGTTGGTAAGAATCAACATCATCTCTAATAAATCGTCAGTTATTCATAGAAAAAAAAAAAGAATATGGTTTGATCCTAATTCACCAATCTATGTGGAAGAATTTCTTTTTCTTTTTGTGTTTTATGATCTGGTAAAATGGTTATTTATTAGAAATTGGGAACCCCATAAAGAGAAAGAAATACAACAAAAAAGAAATAGAAAACAGAAACATCAGGACAAAGACAAAAACAATCACTTCGATTGGATTTCTCTCATCTGAGAAATCGATCCCATGGGATCTTTTTCACGTTTGTCACTCAGGGCCCTATCTCTCGAATAAACGAGATGGACACTATTGGAAATGGGAGAAGAAGCAAATTCTGTGGGATCTTTGCATCTCTCTTCTTTTTCTGCTCAATTTTCTGTCTTTCTGTCTAAGGTGGTGCCGAGTCCTATCCCCCCTTCTAAGTGGCTTTTCTTATGTGGTTGGGGGTGTGGCGAAAATGCCGATCTAGGATAGCTAATTGGCGTGAACGTTTTAAAATAGATATCAGCTGATCATTTGATGGGCTTCCATGATTTATATGATTGACGTTGCTTGGTGCTGCCCAAAGACTGCTAGGCAATTAGTGGAATCTTCGCCTGCTTTCTCATTGCCATCTAAGGCTTCCCTCTGTAGGTTGTCATTCCACATGTTATTTTTCAGGTTCTGTGAAGAGTAGATGTTCTTTCCTCTTTGAAGGAAAGGAAATTCATGATCCATTTGAAGGTACCCATTAAAGAAGTTTTTGTTGGGAATGAAATAAGAAGCCAGAGATGCCAAGCCTTTTAAACGGCAGGAAGTGCTAGGAAGATATAAAGTTGGGATTCCCTCGCTTAATAGTTTGAACTTCGAAGTAATGGGAACAAAAGCCTATAGAGAACCTTGTAGTAGTTTGTAGTGCATACTTGCCAGAGGAAAACCTTGAATTGGTGAGAACTCACTTGTTCAAGGCACGTACACTAATGCAGGGCTAATTTTTCTCCTCAACTAAAGTAAGTACTTCCTGAGAAAAATAACAAAATACAAACCAATAAGAAAACTCGTGCTTTTATGGAGCTGAATGTTTGTCTGACAAGAAACATGCTCGTTGAATAAAAATAGCTGAGATGAGGATGATGAGATAGAAGTGTAGCAAATCTGTGAAAGACAAAATCTGAACTGAGTTCAATGGGAGATTGAGGATGATTGCCCTTCAGATGTACCAGAATGGAAATTTTAGTTAGATGGTTTGTCTTGTAAGGTGAAGACCAATAACTGTATCACTGAGTGATGATGTGGACTCAAGCGCTAGTTGAAGGTTCTAAAAAGGTGAGTAGAAGGTCGAAATGATGGAGATGGAACTAGTTTAAAATCTGAAGACACATGCCTTTAATTAGGAGAATAATACTAGATAGTGTTTAATGAATTACTAATTTACAATTCCCTCAGGATAAGGTTGGTGATGATCCACCTCTTTAAAGTCGAGCACCTCCACAGACATTTTTCAATTCAGAAAGGTTAGCTTCAGAAGGTATCCTTAGACTATGCCTCACAACTCTTTGAGTCACACTTCTAAATAGAACCAATTTCCCAATCAGTCAGATAGAAAAAAAATTAAAAAAATTCAACCTGCTGAAAGTGGAGGTTTAACTTTTAGTCATGGTAAAGGAAATTTTATTATTAATGGTCAAATCCATGAGTTATCTTATTCTGACATTCCATATTGACCTTCGTAGGAGTACCTTCTAACATAAAGTTGTTTCCTGACAACTATGGAATATTTCAATGCGCTTCTTCAAGTTACTCCTAGTCTCCTATCCCCTTTTTGAATAGGATTGCAAGCAAAATTTGATTTTTGATCTCTTCATAACCTTTTGTGGAACCAAGAAAAATTAATGTTTTGATCTCCTTATAACCTGGTAATAAAATCTGTTATGATGCATTATTTATATTCCTATTGACAAATGGAACAAGAAAATTGAAGTTGATAAAATGCACAACAACGTAATATGGATTGAGAAGATGATGCCATAGACGGACCAGTGCAGTATCCAGTTTGGGATGTCAGCGGATACTACCGGTACAGAGTGTAGTATCCGAATCTGAATCCGGAAAAAATTGTTATATCTTAATCCGATCCAATATCCGTGCGGATATGCCATTTCACAATTCGAATTCATATCTGATAAATTTATCGGTTATCCGATTCGATCCGTTAAGTTAATCTAATTCAGAAACTATCTGCAAATCTAGTAGTATCAAATTTGATTTTATAGATATTTTTGTATTTTGTATATACTAATATCATATAAAACATAATACATTATACATAAACACACATGTTATATACAGTTTTTATGTATTACATGTAATATGATACATAATATATGTAATTCTTATCGAATTAGATATTAACAGAGCAAATTCCTTAATATCCGAATCTGTATCCGGAAATTTATATTATCCAAAAAAATATTCGATATCCGAATCCAATATCTGAAATTTTGGATAAGATCCGAACATTCGGATACGATTTCTAATCGGTTTCGGAGTTTTGACTATCCATCGACATCCCTATATCCAGTAGTAGTATCTATGTTGTGTAGTGTCAATACGGGTACAGTAGACATGTTGAATACTGGGTTAGTATAGATGGAAAGTATGCTGTTGATATTCTTCACTAATTCTCTTTCAACCTGTAACCTGCACCTGCACCGAGCATACAATCTCATTCAACTCCACATTGTTGAACATATGTATTACCGTAAAATGGTAAAAGACTTATTTTCAAACACTTGAACAAAACAAATTGATTATTAGAGTTCTGCATGAATCCACGAGTCCATGGCATAGTAGGCCTGAGACAAATAATTTTGCACAGCTGAGTTACCATTTCCAAACCATGGTTTCACTGTGCTCACTAATTTTTCCAACCATGATTTTTAGATTAGCATAGTTCTTAGTTTTAACTCAACCAACTCTTTTTTTTCTTTTATATTTTATTTTCCAGGTAAATCTCTACTCGAGACATACAGGCAAATCACCTGAACAGATCGAAGAAGATATCCAGCGTCCAAAATATTTCAGTCCTAGTGAAGCAGTTGAATACGGTCTCATTGATAAGGTAACAGAAAAACGATAAAGATAATCATCTTCAGTTGGTATTCTTGCCAAGTTCAATATTATCTAAGTCCCCATTCTCTGCAGGTATTGTACAACGAAAGAGGCAGCGAAGACCGTGGAGTGGTAGCTGACCTGAAAAAGGCTCAGCTTATTTAAGGGTATTACTGCCGATCAGTTGGGTGATTGTGTTGACGAGTATCAAGGTGATGTTGTGGTTTACTTGTCCTCGTTATGAAATGATTCAAAAGCTGAAATGTATTCGTGTATGATAATGTTTTTAGATTTACCACCTCACAGTGGAACATTACATGCCCATAATCCGAAGTTTGTTTAGAGTATTGTCCAATTTTTGTCTAAACAGCTTTATGATTCACACAGTATAATGCGATTATTACTTTTGACAATCATTGGCTTATAGTACTCAGTTTTAAATCGAGACAGGGTCAACGTTAGGGTGCCCTATATTAAAAGGATATTATAATTCTCTGACATGTTTCAAATTTTCAATGAACATTTTTCCATAAGCATTTTCGATGAACTTTCCATCTGCCTCTCCCATTATAAGGTTATCAGTCTTAATCATCTGCCTCTCCCATTATACCCAGTTGCTTTTCTTAACTAACCCATTTGTTCATTGTGATATCCAGCTGCTACTTGAGGAGAAAATAATGAATGGGTTGTGCTTTTCATTGACACACCTTCAACATGATTACATTTACAGCCTTAATCAGGATTGAAAATCATAGTTACTTCTCTCTCTCTCTCTCTCTCTCTCTCTCTCTCTCTCTCTCTAGGGACATCTCTCCAGAAACTTGGGCAGATTGACATCTGGAAAAGAGTGAAGAGTAGTAGTTGGTTTCTACTATTTGGGGTTACTTGGCATTACACCATGGTTGCTGGGGTTTGAGATAATAAAAGAGAGAAATTCAAGCTTATTGCACTTCTGGTTTTGGCTATTGTTGTTGTTATGATTCTCACTTTTTACCCCACCACTAATTTTGTCTCCCCCCAAACCTTCCCCAGCCTTACATTACCAAATGCAGTAGGGGGTAAATGTGTTTAAATATGAATCGTCCACGTACTTGGTTATGAAAGTGAAGGTTTGGGTGAGGTGGTTAGGACCTATTTGTTGGAAGTGATAGGTCATGTGTTTCTGCGTGGCAAAAGAACACCTCTAGATCATTCTAAGCACTATTTTGATCAAGAGGGTTGATATCCACACAGCCAATTTTGATACCTTGTGCCCTCATCCTTTGACCAACAAAATTGATTCCTAATGACCTCAACCCATTTCATTAAAAAAATATATTTTTAATTAAAAAAAATACTTTTTATTAAAAAAATTAAATAATTAAAAGTATTAAAATAAAAATTTAATAAATTTTTTTTCATTCCCCACCTTCCCCACCACCACCGTCACCACCACCGCCACGCTCCACCACCCCACCCACCGCCTTCACAAAGATCATAAAGAAAGAGGGAGGAGAGAGAGAAAAAAAGTGGGGAGAGAATGATGACCGGAGAGAAATTAAGAAGGGGAAGGGAAGGAAAAAAAAA
>MVGT01000171.1:99649-114891 GCA_002174775.1 Macleaya cordata | reverse complement strand
TTCTTCTTCTACCTTTTCTCTTTCAACTTGGTATCAGAGCATCTTTATTTGTGCTTCTTGATCCTTGGAGAATAGTTCTCCTTGCTGGTTTGTAGTCGAACAACAGGCTCGAGTGTGGTGTTTTAAAACCTAGATGTGTATCTAGGGTTCGTTTGGTGGTATCGTGTGTGTGAGGGCTGCTAGGGATTCTTCATTCTTGTGGTTAGTATTTTCTGTTGTTTGTGTATTGTGTACAACCCTAGGTTGGTTTTCTTATTATCCCTGCACAAGCCCGATTTTCTCCGTTTCTTGTTACTGGAACTTCCTTTGTAAGATCTCTGTTTTTTTTCCTGTTTTTTATACCTGTTTATGTTGTAGTATTGCTGATTTGTCTGGAAATGAACTAGGGTTTAAATTTTTTTTTTTGTGAGGATGATCAAAATCAACCCTATAATCATCTTCATATAAGGCCAATAAGTGCGTGCAAATGAGGTGTAAGAATGAATGGGGTGTTAATACCACCAATCATATTATTTCATTCTACTTACACCTTGTGGGGTAGCATGAAGATGATCTAGGGTCTGAGGACCATCTCCTAAGCATCTAGATCAAAATTAACACTATGATCACCTCTATGTGTCCCTAAGGAAGGTGTAAATAGGTCTTTATAGAGATAAAATAGGATGAATTAGAGTTTCCTTTTCAAAATTTAGTAAGTGTCATCTAATATGCACGAGGTTGTTTAACGGTTAGACACAAATCTAATGTAAAGAATACAAATAACAGACGTATATGGGACTAGTCCTATGAAAAAATCTGTTTAAATCAGCTTTTGAATCATCTTTATGGAGTCAGGAGTCTTGTACCAAAACCAAAGTTGGTAATAAAGAACTCTTGCTAACCGATCCCACCTCTTTTCAAAACTAATGATGCTATATAAGATACTAATGGTGTCATCATATTTAATGTACTTTGAATATCTTAAAAGAGGAAAGGGTTTTTTTGTGTGTGTAGGAGCAATTTCTTTTATTTTTTTATTTTTATCAGAAAGTGCAAATGTATTTTCTAAGCACTGGAGTGGAGTGCTGAGTTTGAGCGGCAGACCAGAGCTTATTAGATTATTAAAGATCAAGCATCAGCATCATACCTTCCAAAAAAAATATGAGGATATTCATGGAGAATATTATATTTTGTGACTTGTGTTTTTTTAGCTGAAATCGGTACAATCACTCACATTAGCTTTCACATAGAAAGAAAGTGAGAAACTGCTTAAAATAGTTGGTCGGAATCCATTTCCATTATTATGGGGATTGAGGTTATGGGTTTAAAGTTCAAAATTGTGGTATTTAGACCTCGTAAAATGATTTGTGACTCGCAAACTCTACTCTAACTTGACTCATCAAATCTTACTCTGACTTGACCTGTTAGCTAAACAATTAAGTTAAGGTTACGGTTGAACATTTCTCACCTGTTACCCCTTCAATCATGTTAGGGTTAAGGTCGATCTTGACTTTTTTTTCTTGTTTTATATAGAGAAATGTCAAATTAGTAAGGATTAGGATTTAAAAAACTGACCCGTTTCATAAACTAGATTAAGATTCGATAATCTTAGCCAACCAACCCGCTTAGGGTCGACCCTAACCGAACCCGTTACTAGGTCTAGTGGTATTTGTTAGGATTTTCGCCTGCTGAATGCTTATGATTCACCACAAACAATGACAAGCAAATACTAATACAAAAATAATAGATAAAAGAGATAAAACACACCACAAATGATTTACGTGGTTCACCACTCTTTCGCTACGTCCACAGCAAAGAACAACTTCTTTCACTAAGATCAAAGGGATTACAAAGCAAGCCACATACTCAACTACTCTCACAAGCTTCTCTCTAGCTCGCTTCTCAAACTTCTCTCTCTACAATATTGCTTCTCTCTACAATATTAATCTCATACTCTTCTCTCTATCCTCAGACTCACAACCCTTTCAAGAGATCTCACACTCTCAATGTTATTTTTTTGAATGCTTTAGGCTAATGCCCTACTCCTATATTTATAGCCTCCAATAGGTATCCCAATCCTAGAAGAAAAAGAAAATCCTAACTAAATATGAAAAGGAAACCCACCTAAAATAGCAGTTCCCTCAAATACAAGAGAAAAGAAGTTTCTAAAACCTTAATTGATTCTTCTAAAACTTCACAGTATTGCCATAGGTTTACCCTATTAGATCTTTTGGAGGACTTTTCACAATCCATAAACATTTGGGTACTTCTTATAGTCAATGGCTGGTCGTTCAGTGCTCGAAAATTGGTTGTTTCTTTGCATCATTTACAGTGCTTTTTCTTCGCCTAAAGATGACAAAGTTCTCTACGTCCCTAAATGAGCCTTTGTTGTACTCTTGTTTGTACTTCTAATCGAACAATAAATTAAAATAAAATAAAATAAAGATAAATTTTTTGGGTTTCACTATATTTAATTTCTTCAATAATTGTATAAAAGGACCACCACTCTTCCAAATAGACCAAACCCTTATTAGTTCCACTCCATCCCTTACTTTCTTAGTATACATCAAATACACTCCCACAAGTGTGATTATTAGACAGTGGATATGGATATCTTTGGGGTCCAAAGATGAAATACTAAAATTTAATAACCACGTTGTCCTATATAATATGACCAAATACGTAGGACAAGTATTAGTGAGCAATATTTTAGATTTTCTCTCATATAATTGCCGCCCAAGTTGCATAAACAAAACAAAGAAGAGGAGAATGAATGTAATGTTGTAGTAGTGTAATCTGATCATGAAGTCGTTCAAAGTCACTCTCTGAGTACTTATCCTAATCTGCTTACTAGGGTTCATCATATTAGGGCTCAGTGAATTTTCACCAAACTCTTCCTGTAATCCCTTGGACCCTTGGTTGATCACTCACGGAATTTTTTTCTTTTTTTGACTCAAATACCCACAGAAAGATAATAAAATATTATAATAACATGTATGTGATATGACATGCAGAAATTAATGTGTTCAATTTTATTTTATTTTAATTTTATAGGAAAACACGTTTTGTGAAATGTGTTCAAATTTGATAGCTTAAAATTTGCCGGTTTTTAAAAACTAATAAAGATTTCTTTACTTACCAACACCACCTTGGTGCAGTAGTTATTGGGACCCTTCCACATCAATTCCCGAGGAAGAAAAGTTGGAGTCTCCGTAATAACAAGATTACCCTAGTTATTATACTAAAATCTTGGAGAGTTATTTTTAATATAAATATTTGAATACTCTTTATTATTGATAGTTTGTCCTTCTGATACTTGTAAGTGTTAGGATCCCTTTCTTATTCTTGATAGGTAAAAAATTAAAGTCTACCTTGTTATACTAAAGAGAACGGATCCGTGTACAGCCTTATTTGTACATTGTTATTTTTACATTGGTTGTGGGGTCCACATGGTGAGGAACCAATAGCTGATTTTTTGGAAAAATGATCTACAAGATGAGTAGAACATCCTTACCAAAAATTATATCATTCTAAAATTTTTAACCTCATCAAAAATTGATGGGAAGTTGATTAAAATTTAACGGTGAACAATGAACGATGAGAAAAAAAAGTCAATTTTTAATGGGACTACCAGTTTTAGAATGATTTGATTTTTGGTGAGGATGATCTACAAGATGAAGAGAACATTATCAAAAAATATCAGCCTTTAGATCAACGGCATGTGGGCCCCACATGCCACTGTACATATAAAATGTACAAATAACACTGTATTCTGATCCGGACTCTATACTAAAATACTGAAAAGTTGTGCATAATATATTGAAGAATTCAAGTATTGTCTATCATTAATGGTTGCTTTGATGTTTCTAATATGATGGTATCGTATCTAATTATAAATTATTTGAGAATAAAACAATCCGTAAAAAGTAGGGATTAGTTATTACGTCTTTTCCTGCATCCAACGTTTACTTACAAGGACTTTTGGCCAATTGAAAAAAAAAAAATTGATAGTTAAAAAATTCGAAATTCGAATCCATGGATAAATATGCATTTGATGAAACACACTCCCTAAAAATTATCATAAATTACATATAGATTTTATTGGGTTAGTCTTATCAATTTAAGATTGTGCCACTTGGCAGTACAAACGGTGGATGCACTCTAAAGGCTAGATACATAGGAATATTTTAGCAAGGCTGCAGCTTATTAATAATTGTTTAAGGAGTCAATAACGGTGTCTCTTTTTACACTAGTAATCACACCTCACTTCTCCTGTGGACTCCTCATTAGTCCTTAGTGGAGTAAAAGGTAGCTTAAACTAGTCACTCTTGTATCTCTCTCATCCTCACCTTATAAATATGGGTTGCTTTGTCTTCTTCTCTTCATCCTCACAACATTCCTCTTCCCTCTCTTTCTCTCTCTAGATCTCTCTCTCTCTCATAATAAGTCTCCTGAATTAGGGTCTTAGTGTACCTTGGTTAAAGTCATGGCTTTGCCAGTTTTTTGCTCTACTCTTGTTTTGTGTCTTATGATGGTCATCTTTCCTTCACTATGTAGGTCTCAGGATACCTTCACTTGCTCCAGGGCTACTTATTATGGTAGCCCTGATTGCTTAGGGACTCCAAGTATGTATTTTGTCATTCTCTCTTTATATGCATTAATATATAATTTGTACAAAGAACTCTGCAAGTGTAGTTTTAATTTGTAGGGTCAATTAGGTGTAAATTTCTCAACTAAGTATGGTTATACTTGGAATTATTCAACAAAAGTTGAGTGATTGTAAAAACTTTATATATATCATTTTTTACAACGTAAAGTCGTGAGTTTAATTTCACACAAATAAATTTTCTCCACTAATTATGGTAGCATTTCTGGGATTCGTTCGGGGCCAATTCTATGTTGGGTCTTGTATATCGCGGATTATATTTTTCACGTGTTTCGACATTTTCTACGAGAAAAAAAAAATGATTCAATGTTTCTATAGCCAAACTTTTTAAAAACGTACGATTATGAAATACTTTTGGTGCTTACGTCTAAATTTTTCTTTTCTCTTTGGTTAAAAAGTTATTTTTGTAAACAGAATAAGAAGTAAAAACGACTTACCAAATAACTATTGGAAACCCGTAACTTTATATTATTTATATATATATTTTACTCCAAGATACATTACATATTGTTCCGCCGGTTGTAAAAATTTTAATTATTTTATTTCGTATCTTGTAATTTTCACCTCTCTTTTTAGTGTACGTGGCATTAATAGAAGCTAGCGATTGTTACTGGCACTCTTCTTCATTTTTTTCGCTTTTTTTTTCAACTTCTAGAACCTTCTCACTAGTATTATTGAGATTCTAATGATATTAAGGGTAATGACAAAATTGAATCAGCTGGAGCTTGTGGATTTGGTGAATTTGGAAGAAATGTTAATGGTGGGGGTGTTGGAGCCGTTTCTAAACTGTACAGAAACGGCACTGGTTGTGGTGCATGCTACCAGGTACTTTCTAACTTGAGCTTTTATAGAACAAAATGGGTCAGATCCGGATCCAAATTTGATCCTACCCAAAATTTTGACCCGAATACAGAATCCCCAAGTCCAACCTATTTTATCCCCCACTAGCTTAGTTTTTTTATGCTATAAAGAAGATTCACCTAAAGTTTCAGATTAGAATGTACTAATTAAGTCCTTAATTGTTTATTATGAGTGGATTATTAGGTTAAGTGTACTATCCCACAACTCTGTACCGACGATGGAGTGACGATCGTCGTCACCGATCACGGCGAAGGCGATCATACCGACTTCATCCTTAGTCCCCGTGGTTTCACGCGATTGGCTCGTCCAAATATGGCCTATGATTTGATGGCTTATGGTGTCGTCGACGTACAATACAAAAGGTAATTAATCGAAGGATTATAAACGTATTTTCGCCTAAATGGTACTTAATTAATGTTTGTTAATTAATTCTATGCAGAATCTCATGCCAGTACCCGGGATACAACCTTATGTTCAAAGTTCATGAACATAGCAGGTTTTGTGAATACTTGGCCCTAGTAGTCATTTACCAAGCTGGCCAAAAGGACATCACAGCCGTCGAATTGTGGCAGGTATATGTCGTGTTATTCAATCGAGTGACATTATTTATGGATCATTTGTAAAAAGTTAGAATCCATCTATAGTGGACAAAGAATTTGGGGGAGGGATTTTGTGGGGACCAGAGATTTGGTGGAAAAATTATATTATAATTTTTCTTAAGATCCTTGATCCCCACAAAATTCATCCTTAAAATCCTTTGTCCAAACAGACTATTATAGTTTTACGCCACTTTTCTTACACCTCTTTACACCAATGACCCACGGTGAAAATTTTTTAATCCACCGAAAATTGGTTGAAATTTAACTGGAAACTCTGGTATTTTTTGTGCGGATAGTAATTATGGCAAGGGATTATACTCACAAAAGAAAATATTATTTGAATTATCTTCATTTGAGTCCCATAAGCCATAAACCAGTATACCATGGCGTAAACGTATCCTACTGTTCTATACCTTAATTTTTCATTATGATTTAATCAAATTAACATGTATTACGTTTTTTTTTTTTTTTTGGTACAGGAGGACTGTAAAGAATGGCGGGGCATGCGAAAGGCGTACGGTGGAGTCTGGGACATGCCCAACCCTCCGAAGGGTGCCCTTAATTTGAGATTCCAAGTGGACGGCCAAAATTGGGTGCAAGTCAGCAATGCGATCCCAAGTGACTGGAAGGCAGGGGTTGCCTATGACTCAACCCTTCAGCTCACTTAATTTACTTCGTTAGGACCCAAAGTTTTACATTCTTGGGAGGACAGGGCTTAGTTATGATCTTAATTAAATTTTCAGTTTTTAAGTAGATATATTATGCTTGTTTAGTTGGCTTTACTAAATAAATCTTATTTGGAGTATATGTACTTTATTTCATGAGAGAATAGTGGGTGACGCGTGAGTTTGTTGGTGTTTATTATATTGGGGAAATCTGATTGTAAATGTGATGTTTGCGATCTAATAAATTATAAGTCAGCATTCTGTTACTCAGTTTTTACAGGGTAGTAAGTCTGCATTGATCCACATTTTTCGAGGCCTTCATCTATTTTTGAGTTTTGGTCTAAACATGAAATTTTTAACCCTATTTTTTAAGAGAGCGGATATATGACCCCCTCTATATAGCCCAATGTTGGCCTCTTCATCCTAACCCTTACTTTTTAGTGACTTGGACGATCAGATCTGTTAATGATGTAGCGACTCACATGCAACCGATTAGTTGGCTTCAAAGCTTGGCTTGGCTAAAAGCAGTTTTGCTTTTAGCAAAGTCAATCAAATCAGCTTTTTTTTTTTTTTTTTTTTCTGACACTCCACCTCTCTGTCGACTAAACCCTTCATCATTAATTACTATTATCCCAAAAAAGTAACGAAGCAGAGAAGATTAACTAGATCTGATGGGAACGGCTTCCGACGTTAATTGAACGGCCTCCGGCGAGAGTTTTCTCTAGCAAACAAGGTATATCTTCCCCTCTCTTTCTCTCTCCTTTCGATTTTCTTTTCCATTTTTCTGTTTTGTGTAACCTTAAACTCCTTCAAATCAGTTTTATGGAGTCCCATCTATTCTCGTCAAACTTTTCATTTTTTTTGTTACATAAAATAATTACTCAAAAAAGATCACCGCCATATGCTGATCAGAAATTGCAATTTTTTTTAAAAATTTTCCCCGTCATAATCTGTAAAAAAAAACGGCTTTTTTTTAAAAAATAAATAAAATTTTCTATGTAAAACCCAAAACGAGATTTTTTTTTCCCTGGTTCGAGGACTTATATGTTATGAGTAATTTTGTTTCCTATTTTACTTAGTTATAATGCTTAACCCATTGTCAGTAGTCATTTTACTTAGTTCTACATTGACATAAATTTATTTGTGTTTTAACTTTTGGTCATTTTTTTTTTCCAGATGTGGGCGTAAATGCAAATAGTTTAGAATCATATAAAATTGATTTAAACCATGATGGTGCAGGCTTATTTGTAAAACCTAGATTTTTGTCTGATGTTTTGTTTGATGTGCTATCATCTGTAAAACGTGATCTTATGTTGAGAATAACTTGAGATATTTCATTTTCAAATTTACTTGCAGATTTCTCTATTTGCATATTCCACCTTAATCTACACCCTGTACTTCAACCCCCTTTTTTTTTGGTATTGTGTAACAAAACTCCATGAAAGTCAATACAACAAAACACACAAATTAGAGTAGAACAAACTTAGTACCTTTACAAAGTCTAGAGCATCATTGAACCTACATACAGTAACAAAATATCCAAGTCTGGGAAAAAAAAAAAAGAATTACAAAACTCCAAAGTCTATTGAGACCACCAAGTTGCTTCCTTTCATTTTTTATCGATCTTAAGAGCATCTAATTTTTCTAAAATAGAATTACAAAACTCAAGTTCTTTCCCTTGCTCAATGTTCTGCCGACTGCTAGTCCACGTTCCACTTCTACCTTCACATAAAACAACCAAATTACAACAGCTGGAAATAATCTTGCATCAAGAATCAAATCACGAAAGCATCAGCCACAATCAACTGAAATATATTTACAAGGTCTAACTCCTTGTACACTAACCAAAACAAATTGCTGGACAGTGGACAGAGCTACATACAGAGAGAATTTTTTTTTAAAAAAAATGTGATTTTCTGTTCAGATAACAGATGGGACTTCAGAAATTTTTTTTTTTAAAATACAGTTTTTTTACAGAGAATTTTTATAAGAAATTGCAATATTGTTCAGTTCATGGCGGGGGAAAATTGCGATGTTTTATGTTATAAGAAGTTTTTTTTGAGTAATTATTTCGAAAAAAAATTAAGAGTTTGTCGAGAATGGATGGGAAGGCCAACTCCGGCGAACTGATTTGAAGAAGAAGTGGGTTTAAATCGGTGAAAAAAACAGTTTAGGGTTATAAAAAAAGGAAAAGGGGAAAGAAAGTGGAATAGAGAGAGGAATGGGGAAGAAATACCTTGCTCGCGGAAGAAAACATCCCGCTGGAGGCCGTTCAACTAACACCGGAAGATGTTCCCATCAGATCTCGTTTATCTCTTCGGTGTTACACAACAGAAAAATGAAAAAAAATGGAAATGAGAGAGTGGGAAGAAATGCCTGGCTCATTGGAGAAAACTCTCGTCAGAGGCCGTTCCCATCAGATCTTGTTCATCTCTTTGGTGAAAAAATAGTTTAGGGTTACACAACAGAAAAATGTAAAAAAAAAGTTGAAAGGAGAGATAGAGAGAGAGGGGGAAGAAATACCTTGTTTGCTGGAGAAAACTCTCGTCGGAGGCCGTTCAATTAACGCCGAAAGCTGTTACCATCAGATCTCGTTAATCTTCTCTGCTTCGTTGGTTTTTGGGAGAATAGTAAGGTGGAGTGTTTAGTCGACAAGAGGAAGAGTGTTGAAAAAAAAAGTTAATTTGATTGACATTATTTGCTTTTAGCCAAGCCAAGCTTTGAAGCCAACTAATGTGTTGAATGTGAGTCGCCACATCATCAACAAATCTGACCGTCCACGTCACTAAAATGTAGAGGTTAGGATGAAGAGGCCAACATTGGGCCATATAGAGGGGGTCATATATCCCCTCTCATTTTTTAAAGGTTAATCACAAATTTAAAGAAAACTATTTGGCTTTACGAATAATGAGTTACAACTATTTTAGTAATGCTGATATACTTTCTCAATGATGGGAAGAGTGCAAGAATTTCAATTATCAGATTTTTTTTGTGTGTGTTTTTAAACTAAGGATTTTTTTTTATTGAATATCTCAATAAAATAGACATCTTGACCTTTCAAAATAACTTGAGTTTACCTAATTTGAATTTATGATTTAATCACAACCAATTTGTATAGTTGATCATTGAATCGAAAATTGTTATCTTTACATTTAAATATATTTTTACTTCTTTTCCCCTCACGCGTTGGGTCTACGATCTTCATGACCCAACTTCGAGGTGTGAAACATATAGTCATTTCCACAAAATATGATTTATGTATATTGGTCTTGTAAACTCTGGTTTTTAATGCGTTAGGCAGGTCTATTTTCAAGTATTCCTAATATGCTGGGGTTTTCTGTTTTATATAGAGTGTTGTTATTGAAGCTCCCTTTTTGCTTGTGGGGGGGGGGTGTTAGGATTTTTGCCCGCTGAATGCTTAGGATTCACCACAAACAATGACAAACAAATACTAACACAAAAAATAATAGAGAAAGAGATAAAAGAAAACACAAACGATTTACGTGGTTCACCACTCTTTGGCTACGCCCACGGTAAAGAACAAATTCTTTCACTAAGATAAAAGGGATTACAAAGCAAGCCACACACTCAACTCCTCTCACAAGCTTCTCTCTACCTTGCTTCTCAAACTTCTCTCTCTACAATATTGCTCTCACAATATTCTATCTATCCTCAGACTCACAACTCTTTCAAGAGATCTCGCACTCTCAATGTTATTTTTCTGAATGCTTTAGGCTTTGCCTTACTCTCATATTTATAGCTTCCAATAAGTATTCCAATCCTAGAAAGAAAAGGGAATCCTAACTAAATATGAAAAAGGAACCCCACCTAAAATAGCAGTTCCCTCACAAGAGAAAAGAAGTTTATAAAACCTTGTAGGACTCTTATTAAGAATCCTACTAAAATATCGACAAACTAACTCTCCACCTTTGACGATATTTTCCACTTCAGGTACCCGTTCTTCTCTTCACGTTTATCGTCGTCACCTTTTGGTAAAATACTTTCAGCTTCATCTTCAATCTTCTTTGATCCCTTTTATCTGCATCTTATTGTTGTCTTTGCACTTCATCATCAATCATCCACATTGAGTAACTCCCAAGTTGCTCTCCATCTTGGGAAGCACACTAACATCATCATCAACCATCGCACCAACATCATCATCTTCAAACTTGCACATCTCAAACACAACATATATTTGAGCCAAATCTTCTTTCTTCAACATCTCCTTTTCTACCACTTTGGTAGACTTCAACACTGGCTTCCACTCCTTTGCAATTCTTACAATTGCTCCACCTGCTCTATCAATTCTATTAGCTCCAACGGCTCTACCAAATGCTCCACCTGCTCCACCAAAATTTGTATTCTCTAAAAGGACATACAAATTATCAACTCTCTTTGCCATCAACATGAAACGAGAATTCCTTTTAACTTTCATAAGCCCATACTTCACATCAACCTGACAACCCTTTGAATCCAGCGCACCCAAGGATATTACATTCTTTTTCACACTAGAAACATGACGCACACCAGTCAATGTCCTCAACAAACTATTTGTGGTCCTGATTTTGATTGTTCCAATCCCTATCACATCACACATCGCATTGTCACCTATAAAGACTTTACCAACTACAGGTGTGTAGGAGGTAAACTACTCTTTATGAGGACATATATGATAGGAACAAGCAGAGTCAAGAATCCATTCTTTCGCTTTCGTTTCTTTATCGATAATTGACAGGACCTCTCCACAATCCTCATCATCTGACTTTCCAATAGCTATAGCAGTTGTTGCCTTCTCCTTCTCTTTCTTTTTCTTCTCAGGATAATCTTGTATCATATGTCCTTTCACTCCACAGTAGAAACATTCCAACTCCATGATTGGTTTCCTCTCTTTCGAGGCTCCACCCTTCCATGTACCACTTCCACTCTTCTTCCCTCCTTGAACAAACAGACCTAGTGACTTATCATGTTTCTCTTCCGCTTCTTCAAACTTTTCATCGGAGAATATAGCACTCTTTGCTTGTTCTAAAGTGATAGTGTCTCTACAGTAAAGTAAAGTCTTAATCAAGTGCTTATGAGTATGGCGTAATGACGCAAGCAAAAGAACTGTTTTATCCTCATCCTATAACTTAATGCCAACATTAGATAAATCACAAAGAACTCGTTTGAACTCACCTAGATGGGTGTGTAGATTTACACTCTCTTCTCTCACTAAAGAATACATCTGTTGGTTCAAAATTAATCTATTGGTAAGACTTTTAGCCATGTAAAGGTCCTCCAACTTCTTCTATAAATCTATTGCAGACGTTTCCTCCATCACATCATACACAACATCATCAGACAATCCCGAACGTATAATGCTCACCGCTCTTGAATTGATGATTACCCACTTTTCATCATCCATCTTTGCCAGTTTCTTTTCTTTCCAATGCAACAGATCATCTAGACCTTGTTAAACGAATGCATCTTTCATCCGAAGTCGCCATAACGAAAAGTTCTTCCTTCCATCAAATTTCTCTATTACCACATTCCCATCTCCAATCGTAGCAAAAGCCGCCATTGTTGATCAACCAAAAGCTCTGATACCAATTGTTAGGATTTTTGCCGGCTGAATGCTTAGGATTCACCACAAACAATGACAAGCAAATACTAACACAAAAAATAATATTGAAAGAGATAAAAGAAAACACAAACGATTTACGTGGTTCACTACTCTTTGGCTACGTCCACGGCAAATAGCAACTTCTTTCACTAAGATCAAAGAGATTACAAAGCAAGCTACACACTCAACTACTCTCACAAGCTTCTCTCTAGCTTACTTCTCAAACTCCTCTCTCTACAATATTGCTCTCACAATATTCTCTCTATCCTCAGACTCACAACTCTTTCAAGAGATCTCGCACTCTCAATATTATTTTTCTGAATGTTTTAAGCTTTGCCCTACTCTAATATTTATAGCCTCCAATAAGTATCCCAATCCTAAAAGGAAAAAGGAATCCTAGCTAAATATGAAAAAGGAACCCCACCTAAAATAGCAGTTCCCTTACAAGAGAAAAGAAGTTTCTAAAACCTTTTAGGACTCTTATTAAGAATCCTACTAAAATATCGATAAACTAACAGGGGGCGTACTCAAAAGTTGGGCCTTAAAGTCCAAATTTTAACATGTTCCTCTTTTGATTTTTTTTTAGGGGGACTCCCCTCACTAAAGAAAACTAAACCTTAATAAAAAAAATCTAGGTTTTCATCGTGAGTCTCCAACTTAATGGTTACCACATTCAAGATTCTGGCATTGATAAACTCTACCCAACGGTAATAACGATTCAAGTTTTCGACAATCAGTGTTCGAAAAAAAAATTGCGAGTGTCAGCTTATTATTTAAACACACAAATATGTCAAAAATATGGAGGAGGAAGTTGTCAAAGAAACTTCATTAATGAAGAACAACTATAAAAAAAATAACTTTAATGAGGGTATTGGGACTTCAAATATTCAAGACCCAAAATCAACAACATTCGAAGTAATATATCTTTCTAACAACCTTTTTTTTTCTCTGTAAAATGAAATCCGAAAAAATCAGTGTACTGAAATTCGATCAAATCATGCTAAAGACAAAGAAGTTTTTCGACATAAACTTCTCGAATTTAATTAATATTTTTGACAGGTTGTTGTCAAATTTAAAAATTGAAACTGATCCACCAATCAGTTGAAAAACTACATGAACTTGTCAAAAATAATAACCAAATTCGACAGATTGTTGGCAAAAATATATAACAAAATCGACAGATTATTGGTAAAACAATGTAACAAATTAGATAGGTTGCTGCCAAATTTAAGTTTTAACAAAAAATGAGAAAGCCTTCCCCCAAGTAAAACAAACCTGCCCCCTAACCAATTTGTAAAATTTGGGGGTTCCTCCTTATTGAGCGAGCCCCTCATTCTTACTAGGGATCCCCAATAAGAGTAACCATTATATATTAGGTATTGACAATAAACATAGTATTATTGAATGCAATTACATTGTGGTAATAAGATGTATGAGTGTACTTGGTTCTTATAGATATGGAATTCTTCATGATGAACTTATGATGAATGAATTTAAGAAATTGTTGAAACTATGTATTTGACCTATAGAATTCATATACATGAGATTTGTGTTGAACGATTGAATTCATCAACTATGTGGGAACTCAATAGTAGTGGCTGACTTGTTCATCTCCATTTGTCATTTGATGTGATGGCCGAGATGTTGCATTTGAAATTTATGGAGGTATACCCTAGCTTTGGCGGGTTACTTATTTATTAACGGAAAATAATTGATATTAACACAAGTTAATCTAATGCATAATTCGGGTTAATTTTGTGGACCACCAAGTTAGAAAAAATATATACCACAATCGCACGGTCTACTAATGTAGATCTAGCAAGTATTTGTCGAACCCATAGAGACTTGTATTATGACAATCCCAAATTAAAATCACCTAAACTAATCCACAAACAATAATAATTGATTTGAGATTAGATTAAAATAACTAAAAGCACAATAACAAACACTGTGTAAATAAATTGATAAGAAAATTGCAAAGGCTTAGAATCTACCACATTACCATTATAATTCTCTAGATTTAATTTACTCTTCCTGGTTAAAAATACGAGTAACACTCGATCCCTGTTTTCTCGAAGATGGGACTGTTAAGCTCTTCAAATAATTAATATGTTACTTATTTTTCGGACAAACATAAAATCCTGAAATATTACTTGTCACAAGCTCTTCAAATAATTGATATGTCACTGCCTCATTTGTTGAGGTCGGTTCGCGAAAACTTACCATCCTTTATCCCTAAACTTTGAGGTCGGAAACCCCCAAATTTAGGGTTTTCCATAGTCCCTGCCCTTAACCCCATCAAAAGTTATTGAAAAATCAACCATCCATTACTCAATTTAAGGAAATTTATTTTCTTGCCGTTGATTTTCATATCAACTTTTGATGAAGTTTAAAATTTTAGAATGAATATATTTTTTATTAGCATGATCTATATTTTAAGAAAACATTCTCACAAAAATCAATTCTTGAATCGTCTCTATGTGAACCTTCTAAGAAAAAATTAGCTAAGAGATAGGGAGGGTGTAGGCAAATTGAGGGACACAGGATTTGAACTCCCCACAAGTGGGTGCAAGTAGAATGCAATTAGTTGGTGTTACGAAACAAACTGTTGGGTTGCAAGTAAAAACAGGCACGGCACGGCACGATACGAGGCTTAATCGTGCCGTGCTGGCACGACTAAGGTAACCGTGCCGTGCCGTGCCCAGCCACACAGCCCACTAGCACGAGCACGGCACGGCACGCCAATGGCACAAGCACGACACGTTTAGGCACGACAAATGGCACGATTAGGCACGACAAATGGCACGAGTAGGCACGATTATAGCCGTTAGACGTGCCAACGGTCGGCACGTTTATAGCGCTTAGGCGTGCCA
>MVGT01000171.1:40084-92762 GCA_002174775.1 Macleaya cordata | reverse complement strand
TTGCGATAATGCTTCGTTTCAGTTACTGCACTATATGTAGAGGATGTTTCGGAAACAACTTTTCTGCATGTAATTCTGAATGAACTTACAGATTTTCTATGTATTGGAGGAATATAAAATGCTTACGTCAAAGAAGTTTTCTCTCTGTTTTTTGGAGTACTTTAGAATCCTGACAGAATCTAGAATATTTATTTTGGTTAAAGTTTGAAATTAAATTCCTGCTTTACTCTGATGCGTTCACTTCATCGCTGTCCATTAATAGGCCCCTTTATTGTTTTTTCTTTTGTTAACCTGTAAAAAAGATTTTATAAAGAATGAACAAAGAATGCAGGTACATGTAAAGAAATTATAGCACCAACTTCAAAGGGTGTCCCTCACATAGAGATCCTAGAAAAGAAACCAGATCAGCCTCCTACTCCATTCACCCATAATCGAGTCCCATCTGGGTTGTTAAGGACAACAGGAAAAAGGAAAAAATAATATAGTCAAATCAAGAACATGATAGAGACATTCCATATTATCCTTGGCCATATCACTGCAAGGATAGGTTGATACCTACATGTCTATCTCCTTGTGTTTGTTTTGTGTTTTTGTTTTTCCTTTTATTGGGATATCTTTGTATGCATTTACAAACAATGATACTGGCAGTTTCCTCAGCTGACTTTAACTTAAATCTGGGTGGCAAGAGCTGGTCTAGGAGAACTGCTTTTGAAATTGAAAATTATTGTTCAACTTGAGGTCTCACTGACATTTGTCTGTCAAACTTGAGCTCCTTGGGGAGTTCGATACAAAAGCCACAGAAACATTCTGCTTTACCAGATGAACATTCAAATATGGTTTTTATGCAACCTTTCTGTAAACTTTCCTTTTTGTGTTAAACACACATTGATTATTGTTTGCTTAACCTTGAAATCATGGCTGATATGACTTTACTTCTTGACTCAAGCTAATAAGCTTTAGCTCAATGAACAGAAGATGGGGAGCTAATGCTACTAATATTCTTTCGTCGGTTTTAAGGTTCAGAACATCGTAGAGATGAGAATTGGAGAATTAATAACAGAGTTACCAACAGAAACTGAATTATTTTGGCTATAACTTGGATCATGATACTATTGCAGCTGTGAATAAACGAGAAAAAGAAGTCCACATACCAATAGAACACAAATATTGGTTGGTCACTTGGTCTTTTTCCACAAGTTTTCACAGGCCTATAGTACTAGATAACTGGTGTATCTAAACAGAAACTACATAGATATACCTTGATATTTAAAAGTTGGTTTCTTATCCATATTATATAACTGCCATACTCACAGTGTAGTGTTTACTTGTGCAATATATAGGATCCACGGGGTTTGGAATCTCTTAATTAGTCACTTTCTTCTGTTTAAACTCCTGGTCTTAACCGTGTAGGAAGTTTAAAATCATATTTTGAATTGATTGAAGCAATATCTGATAACAGTTTTAATTGTAGGTTCTTGAATGCCATCTAGTTACAGATCCCCGCACGAAGGAGTCCCGTGGATTTGGGTTTGTTACGATGGAAACAGTTGAGGATGCTAACCGTTGTATCAAATATCTAAACCGTTCGGTTCTTTAAGGTCGGTTAATTACAGTTGAGAAGGTATTAAGTTTTCCATCTCATGGCTTGAGATAATTATTTAACTTAGAACGAGACTGAGTTGATTTTATGTGATTTTTATGCTATGCTCATCTTCATAAAATGTTGCCTTATAACTTTTGGCAGCTGGTCTGGTGTGTGTTGCTCCATCGAACTCACAATCTATGCACTAGACAACAATGTCAACCTTTCCCCCATCGACATGAACTCTACATCGACTTCCAAACTCATCGATTCAAATTGGAGTATTTTACAATTTTATATATACCCCATATTCCTTTTTATGATTAGTAGCAGCATCTGGCATGTTCATTCTATTTAAGTCTAATGTAATTCCCAATAACCCTATCAAAATAGGAAATAAAGTTTGCCTCTATTCTGTGGTCTTCTATCACGTATTGCATGGTTTAGCTTGTTTTTTTTGAGAACGATGGTTCATCATATTTGTTTATTAAAAAAAAGAGCTGAATCTATCTTCCTCACACAAAATGGCCAAACTATGCCCTGGATTAGAATTGGCAGGAATGCACAAGTGCTTTTGTTACTGAAAGAATATGTGCTCTTGAAAACGATGAGAATAACCTTGAAATGGCTAGACTGTTCGAGTACTCCTGGTTGTTATCACCATTCTGTAGGGAAATCTCTGGTATTTTTTATGAAGAGAAAGTCAAATGGCAGTCTGAAGGAGAATTTATAATTTATCATGGAAAATTGCCGCAATATCTATTTTTTACATGTATGCTGTTACCATTCTACATCAATTATTTACATGCAGGCAAAAAGAGACGTGCAAGGACACCAAGTCCTGGCAGTTACTGTGCTCTGAAGGACGGAAGAGGTAACAGGTGCAAACTACCTTAATGAATTAGTTCACATATTTATTTTTCGGTGCCATTGTGTGCTTATTCTGGGTTCAGGTCAGCCTAGAGCCTGAGGAGCTAGGACTTACTTCGAAATTGGTGTTGTACCCATTCCCATACTTATAACCACTAATGTTCTCATTATGCATTTTTTACATGATCCTTTTGAATGGCTGAGAAGCTTAGTTAACTTGTGCGGATGTGAGTTGCACAATTTGAATTTTGGGTTCGACCTATTACAATTCTATTGCAAAGATATCTTAACCTTATTTCTAAATATCCTTGCAATTCCTCCATTTGAAATTGATTTGAAATTAACATCACATGCATGCTGCTCGATGAAGCCTATGTTGTGATGTTAGTCAGAACAATCATAAAATGAGTAAGTTTGTTGCCATAATTAGAATGAGGAATGCATATGTGGAACATTGGAGGTGAGACATCAAGCCTCAAGCGTTGGCATTAGGGTAGAATTTGGTTATTTAGCCTAATATGACTGGGATCAAGATCTTTTACAAAGCCGTAAAGGTATAACGTCATCTTTGATGAGGATTGGCTACCAAATCCCTCCCTTGGTTACATGGTTTGCCACTTTATAGGTAACTGATGCAGGAGCATCCATGAAATAGAGCTGCAACTATATTCCTTTTGTTTATGTTTTGAGTCTATAGACTGTAGTTATGGTCCTAGTCTTTATAAGTAAGTCAAGTGACTGTCATGTGAGTCTTCAAGTAAATTGTAGGGCTAAGACTAAAAGGTTCTAGGTGTAATCTATGGCTAGGATGCTAGGGTTACTCTAACCCTAGTATAAATACTTCTTACGAGTCATTGTAGTTAGTTCATTCATCATTGTTCTTGCTTTGATTTTACTGTTGTTTATCACTATTCTGCTTTTGCTGCACTATAGACCCTTGGAGTGATTTAGGGC
This sequence comes from Macleaya cordata, assembly GCA_002174775.1. Taxonomy (NCBI): domain Eukaryota; kingdom Viridiplantae; phylum Streptophyta; class Magnoliopsida; order Ranunculales; family Papaveraceae; genus Macleaya; species Macleaya cordata. The sequence continues at coordinate 89,356 of MVGT01000171.1, read as the reverse complement.
GGGGGTATGTCATGAGACAATATTTGGGCAACTGACAATAAGGCATTCTAGTGATCTGTTTGTCTTAGAGACTTCATATGATATGTGGCATGATTTTCCAATGTCACCTACTTGGAGTGTATGGGACATTTGAGTTATTCTCGATGATGCAATCCTAGTATATTCATAGGAGATGCTCGGATTGGGAGTGTCGTGTTCTCTTTAGTCAATAGGCAAGGTAGGCATAATCGAGGGGGAGGTTAGCTATTCTTCAATGATATATGTTCGGCATCCGATTATAAAAAATGATATATGTTTGCGACACTTTTTAACTCATCCAAGTTTCGATCTCACCATGATATTTAAGATAAAAAGAACCTTTAGGTAGTGGACGCGGATTATGGCCCCGCATCTACATGAGGGATGCATAGGTGGCATATTAGTGGGTTCGAATTTGATTAGTTGAGAAACTAGTTAAGGCTCCTTTCTATAGAGCAGGTGAGTATTTTTTGTGAGGTAACTTGTGGTTGGTCCCATTAGCATGAAAGGTGTTCTAGACCTTAGTAACTGAAAACGCCTAAGGTTTAGCATTTTCTTTTTTCCATTGGATGCTATCATTCAGTGCTTTAAAAACCTAGTGATAAATCATTTTTATCAGTTCTTAAATTAAAAGAATACATTAGTAAGTTATCAGTGGGTTATTTATGATTAAACAAAAAAACAAATGCTAAGTTAGTCTCATAAATTCACGAAACCATTCTCCCACAATCATGACTTCAACGAAAACCTTTTTGAAGAATATATAAAAAAAACTAGTTAACAAAACATGATTTTGAAAATAGTTAAGAAGAAAAATAACTTTTCTTATAATAGACTCAATGAAAAGAATTGATAACTCTAAACAACTCTAGTTGGTGTATTCAACTTATTTCTTGCACATATTCACAAGGCACATCAAGGTACCATTGAAGAAAGAGAATATTCTCACTTCGGATAGGCATATATCCCCTTGGATCTCATACAATTTGTAGAGATGGTTATCTTTTTATAACTCTATTGTTTTAGCGATAAGTTAGCTATGCACCGATTAGCTAAGCTTGTTTGATTGGTTGGTGCTTATATGACTGTTATACTTCGTATCAAGGAGGATCCTCTTCCCTTACACAGAAAGATCCCTTTCTTTTCGTCCAAACTTTCACTTTAGAGAGAGAGAGCCATATCCAAGCTTTTACCTTGGATGTGGATGCACATGTAGTTATACGTAGGCCATCCTTGGGGCACCCGAGTACCTCACTCAGTTCCCCTAAACCCTTGGGCACCATTGACTCTGACATGTAGCTATTCAAGCTCTGCCAAGTGTCTCCTTCTGAGGCTGATGTGATGATCAGAGGCCCCCGCAGGCTTCTAAGGTTGTTTTATGATCTTTTGAGATCATAATCCACGTCGTGGAGATTCTTGGATAGGCTTTGTTTGCTGCCCGGACCATAGGGTAAACATAGTAAGAATTCTCTTTTTGAATTAAAACATGATAGTTTTAAGTTTTTTTTTTAACAAATTTTTTTCTTGTAAAAAAAGTTTTGTTAACATATTGTTTTGTTCTTTTCATGGTTCGAAGGAAGCCATAAATGCAAGGTTATTGCGGTTTACTTTTAACGACAATTCAAAGGTTCTAATGAGGTAAACTCCATTACCGACACCCGAAAATGTGTTATGTTTCTTTAATGGCTAAACCTCGTTACACCCCCTCTATCTTAAAATGCTCCCACTTAAATGGGGTATAAGAAAAAGAAGGGACAATTTAATTTTGCCAAATTTCTTTTAGAAAAGTATACCCTACAATTATCGGACCTAATCGTAATAAATTGCTATGAGGATCAAACTATCACCCAATAAAAAAACTTAAGTGTAAAGTTAAGACTAGAAACAAAAACTTCTTGAAGAGTATTGACTTATTCGATTCTTAATTTGCAGAATTAAGAACAAAATCGAATATTTTAATCTCTAAATTAAATAAAAATTTAACATACGAGATTTTTGTTAACGAGAAAAACCCAAACTAGGAAAAACTCCGGGACCTAGTCCAATCAAAGATTCACTAAGAGTTAATGCGAACTTATAGACCGATTTACCACTCGACAACCACGATTTACGACTCCCTCTATGTTCTGATCAGTAACGACTTCAGTTCAACCAACCACAATTTCGAATCCACGAACGTACTGTTCTTTAGTTGACCACGATGCGTCTCCAACTTAGAAATTCACCAAGTCCCGTAACTTTTTCTCCACTCGAATCTATTAGCCACACTTGAACTCCTTGAAGAATCACCCACCGAAAATCCACTGGTAAAAACCTAAATCTCTAAGGTTTAAGAAGGAAGGATTTTTTTTAAGCTTCTAAACACACATCATGATTGATTCAATTACTAGATATGAAATTGTAGTATTTCAACTAATTAAATCAATCAAAATAAGCTCTCTATAAAGTAGAAGATGCTTACTATAACTTAAAAACCCTAAAATATGAATGTAGATCTCTCCAACTCTTTTTTTATGTGTCTCCTTAAGCCTTGATGTTAAAACATCATTGTATAGTAGTTATGGACAAACTAAACAACTTATGATAGGTTTAAGACTACTAAAGGTCGGTTTAGATGTTTTCCAAAACATTAAAACACTTTTTAGAAACTTTTTCCCATAGCTGAATGCATAGGGTTCAAAATTAGGTTCGAACTCAAAGTGTAATTGAAGCTACGGACACAAAATATGAACCAATTAGGTGCGAACTCATTGGGTTCGAACTTAATTTTCTCCTGTTTTTTGGTTTTTCAAGTGTTGGACTTATGGCTGCCAATACGAACAAGTTATGTTCGAACTTTAACACTAAACTAAGTGTTCTAAAGTATCTTACACATTGTAACCTATTCCCAACCTTTCCTTGAGTTGTATAAAGCATCCAAAACAACTAATTTATCCAATTTGTAGTAACCACCTATGGTTATAAGTTTTTTAAGTCAATTACCATTGTAAGATGAATTCTGGTGGTGAGTTGAGTTGTTGGTGAGCTTTATCTTTAATCTTCAAGTCTTCACGAAGTCAAACAATAGAGACGACACACTAACTATAAATTAAATCAAGTACATTGGACTTTCATTAAGATTACATTGTCATGCAATTTGACAAGAACCTAATGACCTACGGACCATACACTTTTTATTAATATTCTACTTATTTCTACACTCTTTTTACACCAATCTATGGGACTTATTTAAAAATGATCCAAGGGTTAATATTTTATCAGGATCCTGCTCCAGCTAAGGCTCAAGCTCAGGGGGAGACAAATTCTAATCTTGAAGCGCAAGCTGTTGTGAAGGGCCGACAGCGTTTCCACCCCCTCCGATAGGGATTCTTTCTCCTTCCACGAATGGCGAAAGCCAATTGACCAACGGACTGAGATCGAGATCACAAGTAACGCTCCAGCCAAGGAGCATACTCATTACAAACTCAATTATGCCGGTGTTAGGAAGCAAATAGTTCAAAATAAACTATATCCACTACTGAGCCAAAGATGGGCTGTCAAGAACGTAGAGGAGGTAGGATGGGCAGTTGGTCAGATCTAGTATGGATCGTACATGGACTGTAGTTGGAGTCGGCGGCTCTCCTAGGGTTCCCTCATGGGATCCCTGAGCAAGAGGATCAAGTTGGCCCTTGCGAACAGCTTGATGCATTATCTCCCTTCAACCCTTTGAGCGAAATGCCGCAAAAGGAAGGAAAATCCATGGACCGACCCCCACTTACTCAATAGGGCTCCACCCTGACTAAGACGGGGGCCTGGATAAAAAACATCACGAAAAAGAAAAGTAAACCTTCCCTTAAGCTGAAAGCGGCTAGAGCAACATCGACTGAGTACCACTACTGCCTTGCCCAAAGCTACCAAAGAAACTGGAACCCTTGAAAGAGAGACGTAGGCCCGAAAGCAAGAGAAAGAAGGAAGAAAAATCACTGGAACTGGAGTATCTCTACACAAAAAATCACATCATTATAAAACGTTAAACCTCACTAAAAGTTGGGTAAATCTAATGATGATAGATTATTTAAATTAAAAGTTATATCAATTTAGATGAGGTAACACTTTGAGCGATGTGATTTATTTTGAGGATGGTCTAAGTAGAGAGGATCATTCTCACAAAGTATTTAGTCCTTGGATCATTCTATATGGGCCCCATGATCCAGTGTAAATAGAGGGTAGTAGTAAGTCGGATTTTCAGAAAGAAAAAGTGGGTGAAATCATAATTTATTTTTATTTTTTTAGCCCCTTTCTAAGTGGGGGGTTTTGAGATAGAGGGGATGCATTTGCGAAAAGACGTTTGGCTTTCTTGAAAAAGCGTTACTATTCAATCTCACAAGCATTTTTAGATACATGAATAATAATCTAATTTGTTAATCTAATAAATATATCAAATTTATTATTTTTAGGGCATGCCCCCAACATTCCGTTCTTATCCTCTTTGTGCAAGGCGTAATGGGCTGATAGGTAAGTATTGGATTGGGGTCGATCTTTATCTTAGAGAAGGCAGTCAGTCGCCTAGGGCCCGGAAATTTCTAAGTACGTTATCTTACTACTTTAAAAGGTCTCATTTGGCTCTTAATCGGTTCAATTGGCATTGAAACAGCATCCTAACAACTTTTCTAGAAATGCTAAATATGCCCTTTAAGTAAATCTATTTTGGTACCTTCGGTTTACACCTGCTAGTGGAGCCACATCAAGATTATGTAAGGAGTAATTTTTTAAAAAGGTGATCTTTTTATTGTTTAAATCAACATTATCCATAGATCATCTCTATGTTGGTAACAACTTTATTATTAATTTGACTTGCACCAACCAATGGGGTCTTTTAGGGATGATCTTTTTATCATGTCCATCAACATCAGCTCATGGATTATCTCTAAGAGGGCCCACACCTAATTATTACATTATATGTTCTCACCATGTTTTATTTCCAAAACTACCCCTACCTAAATAACACAATTCTTATGATAGCAAGCACAAGTGCTAGTGTATAATTAATGTTTTTGGACATCGTAATTTAGTAAGAAATTTTTTTGGGTAGTTACTTTGTTCTTAGCATTAATATAGGGGCTTAGTTTTCAGAAGCTCGCCTCGGACACACAAAATCACAGATCCAGGCGTGGGATAGTTGCCCTTATAGATTGTTCATCGTTGAGTTGGAGATTTTCTGATCTTTTTGCTCAGGTCAACCGTCGAGCTCGTTTTCGGTGTTGAGTGTTAGCTTGGTTAACACTCTTAGTGGGAAGTGCCTATAGAATCCATCAAAAGATACAAAATTACATCAACACAAGAGAAGGAATTAGTTCTTCCAAACATGATAATCTTATGGTAGAAATGGTTGCGTTTATTTATTTTCTCAGATAAGCATAACAAAATAGTCCTTGAATTTATAGTACAAATACTCCCAAAATTACAAAACGAAAAAAGAAGAATATCAAAAAAAAAATGTAGCAATAGCAAATTAGCAACTAATTTTCATCTTACACTTATCTATATAAGTTCATATACAGTGGCCTACACTGAGGCAAAACAAACAAATACCACCCTTCATGGACCTGCAAATCGCCCACCCTTTCAAAACACTTCATACCCAGCACCAGCAGGAGCTGGATTCTGACCATTTGTTGAATCACACCAATTCATTATAATCGACTTATGAGAGACCCAATTGATGCCCAGCAGGAGCAGGATTCTCCAGTTTATTTATAGAACTACCACAGAGCTCTGGATCTCATGCAGTTGATAACTTATTATTCTCTAATGGAACCACTCTTCTGGGAATGAGATGAGAATGAATGGGAGTCTGAAGCAGAAAGCTCTCTGAAATCCTTGCGGATGCCCCAGAGGATCTCCGCACACCTCCTCATGCTCGGCCGGCTTTGTCTTGTTGGAGCCACACATTGTAAGGCTAGCTCATAAATCTTCTCTATTGCTAGGCTAGTTGCTGCACTCCTGTGTAACCTTGGATCCAATGTTAGGACTGCATCTCCTTCATTGAACTTTTTCATTGCCTGAAATTTCACCAATTCAAATGGGAGATTACTCAAATTTTCAATAGCAGATAAATATTTTTTTTTTCTTCTGTTATAATTTTAGTGCCCTTTATGAAAGAGTAGTAAGTAGTGAAGATTAGGAGAAAAGAAAGCATACCCATCTTGCAGTAATCCGTTCCTTGAGCTCCCTTTTAGGTTCGATTGGCCGCCTGCCCGAGACTAGTTCCACCAGCAACACACCAAAAGAGTAAACATCACTTTTCTCGGTCAGTTGATAGGTTTTTAGGTACTCTGGGTCTAAGTAGCCGGCAGTTCCTTTAACTTGGGTTGATACATGGGTGGCTCCACTATCACTATCAGCAGCTAATCGAGCAAACCCAAAATCAGCCACCTTTGCTCTAAGGTTTTCGGTCAGGAGGATATTTGAAGATTTTATGTCTCTGTGGATTATAGGATGATCTGCATGAAAAACAGAGTGGTTCATGTATTTCTGGCTCAAAAAGAAACTAAACAAGGCGAGTTAATATTAATCACGTACCCGTGTACATATGTAGATAAGTAATTGCATGAGCGACATCAATTGCAATATCTAGCCGAGTTGCAAAGTCGAGGACATTTCCATTCAGGCCTGTAACATAGATAAATCATATTTCATGCCCTCAGATACACAATCTCAAGATTCCGAATTAAAACAAAGATATAAGGTAAAAGAGAAGTCAAGTCCTGATAAAACTCACAATCCAAGTGTTCTCTGAGGGTTCCATTAGGAACATACTCAACAACAACAATTCTCTCGTCATCCTGCTCCAAATATCCATACAATCTAACCAGATTCAAATGTTCTACCTGCGCTAATGTCTGGACCTCGCTATTGAATTCTATGCCCAAATGTTTGTCATATACACTCTGCAGAACAAAATAAAACCCACAAAGCCTGGTTAAACCCTACTTCATGAGGTCAGTTTCAAACCTCAAACAAAAAAAAAAAAGAAAAAAAGCAGGAAAAAGTCCTCCAACCTTCTTTGCACGTTTAACTGCAACGAGGGTGCCGTCTTCGAGTCTCCCCTTGTAGACTGTCCCAAACCCACCTTGTCCGATCTTGAATGAAGGAGAGAAGTTCCTGGTAGCCTTGTAAATCTCTTCCATGGTGAATTTTGCACTCCCAGGTTCCATTGTCTGGGTTGACCTGTATGAACTATTTTTTAATGCTTCGATGGAACTACGCCTTCTTTCACTGCCAGACCCCAGTTTATCTGATGCAACTAAAAGAGAATGAAAGAATGATAAATGTAATATTACAAATGCAATTGCTACATGAACTAAGGAAACACTTGATGAGTTTCAGTAATTCGAGCAGATCATCCTGCCCAGCATATACATATTGTTTAAACTTCCAGTCTTCTCTATACTAGTAAGTAGTACAAGGTTTACCAATACATGGATAAAAAAGGATAACCATAAATTAGACTGAGACAGGAATATCTTTTAATTGCATAAGATCGGTTTAAGGATTCATTGCAAAATAAAATAAAATAAATAAGGATTCATAGCAAAATTGGGCCCGAAAATTCCCTATTAAATTCTTCTAATTAGGATTCAAGGATTTGATCAAAATGATTTTTGTAAGTAGTTTAGTATTTGTATAACATCCATACTTACTATTTACAGTAACTTTTGTATTGATTTGCTTAGACTCATTAAGTAAATGTAATGATAATAAGTGTATGTATGTTGGTGTCAGACACTAGTACGAGGTGTGGAGACGGTGAGTTAGAAAAAAGTGAAAACGCAAACAATGGACGTACACATACATATATTCTTGTCTCAATTATTATGTGCTTTATATTTAGTTATAATTTATACTTTTAGATCTAACATTGTTGCAATAATATACACAAGACATTAACCTAGAATTATATATAATGTTCTAAAGATGATTATGTGCAAGTAGTACACACAAGATATACAGACAACAACTAACATTAATATGTGCAAGTATATACCCTATTGAAGAATCCAAGAATTGAAACTTGTAATTCTTCTTTTGAGCGTGATTCTTCAGAGTGGTCAAATGATTCATTAGGGCAACTACAATAAGCGACGCAAACAGGTTTCGTAAAAGAAATTTTTTCAGATTCAGACATCAGAAGAAATTAAAAAAAAAATTCCACAAAAAAAAAAAGAAACATATATACTCTGCAATTATGTATGATTTCCTCCAAGAAAAATTCACATTTTTAGTGATAATTAAGGGAAAAAAAAGAAAAAGAAAAAGAAAGAAGGTTACCGGAAGGAACTTTGAAAACATCAGAATCGTCTACAGAGGTAGCAGATTTGGGTTCCGGAGGAGTGAAACAGGAACTGATCATTCCGACGAAGGATTTGGCCACGGTCTTCACTGGATTATTGTTATTCCGAGGACTCGCAAAGTTATTAAGGTAAGCGGGGCTCCGCTGGACATCCGATCCATCCGGCGTTCTCCAGCCGACGGACCTAGGTTTCCGACTACCGTACCTTCCACCAGAACTACTCATCGTCGTCGTTGGAGTTGTCAAGTCAATGAGAAGTTAAATGGCGGGGAGGAAGTTAGCGGGTGAAATGCACCCACTCCTAATACTGTCATGAATGAAAAAAAAAGAAGAAAGAAGAAGATTTGATTTTTCATCTGACGGGTGAGTCTAACGTGCGCTGGTGTGGTCTCGATTTGAAATCCTGCGCTACGGAAAGTCCACTTCTGACTTCTTGAACCAACCCTTAAGAGCCAAAGGAAAATGCTGTGAGTGACGGTGGATGTGTGAATTCCACTGTCGTTGAGAAATGCACCCTTTTCAAATGTTAAAAATCGGCCGTGAATTGGATATCGCTGTACAGCTGCTTGTAATTACTCAAAAAGCAACCCCAAAGATTTGGGACCAAAAGCTGGTTCAAATCCAGCTCGGCCCAATAATATCCATAAACCGGTTACTGGTACAAATAACATAAAGAAATGTAACCAACGTTTATTGGAAAAAGCAACCCCAAAGATTTGGGACCAAAAGCTGGTTCAAATCCAGCTCGGCCCAATAATATCCATAAACCGGTTACTGGTACAAATAACATAAAGAAATGTAACCAACGTTTATTGGAAAAAGCAACCCCAAAGATTTGGGACCAAAAGCTGGTTCAAATCCAGCTCGGCCCAATAATTCGCAGTCAAACTGCCAAAAGGCAAAGGTTTTAACTTCAAATCAAACTTCACATATCTCCGTAGGATGAAGCAAAAACTAGAGTCTACCTCAAGAATACGTAAATGCGAACATTTAGATCGTAGTCTACCTTCACAAAAAAAAAAATAATAATAATGTTTCTATGAAATTTCACCACTTCGGCGGAAATAGTGAAAATAGGTTCATTTCCACCACTTCCGCGGAGTTAGTTCCTTGGGGGGCCAAGGAAGCCTATTCCATAGAATTACATTAAAAATAACTATTAGCCACGCTTTTAAGTAACTGGACCCCCGTTTCCGTAAAATTAAAAATTCAAACAAACGGTAGAATTTGTATTATTTTCGCAGAACTAATCCATTTCCATGGAACTCAAATGCTATCAAACACAACTTAAATTCAAATCCACGGTAAAATGTGGATTTCAGGTGGACCCTACAATTTAAGGAGAACCTCCCTATGTTAAAGGCTATCTGGTGATATTAAGAGCTACCTGGTAATGTTAAGGCTACCACGATCAAGTTAAATGCCTTTGACTTATTTTAAAAAAACAAACTCACATTTAACTCCAGCCAATAACTAACATATGCTTTTTTATGGAAAAAAATCGAACAGATTGTGTATTGTCCGCACTCATAAATGCACAACTAATTTTTTCTAAATTTTTTTGGCACTTTCAGTTTTCTCCACAATGCTTTGCACTTTTTTTTATTCAAATTTATTATTTTTTAGATTTTTGATGACCCAATGTCGTTACCAAACTAGTTTTGTAAAATAAACTCATTTATTAATGATAGAGTTTATTTCATACTATATAAGATTCCCAAATGTGAGATTCAATGTTCGGAATGTTGGAGTCGAATGAGGTTCAATATGCTCGGTGTTGTGATGCCAAAAAAGGTGATAAAAAAATAATTTGATTAGTGGAGTGTAGGACTGCACACTGTTTGGTTTGGTTTGGTTGGGTTTTTTGCTAAACCCAAAGCCAAACCATGACTTTTTTAGGAAGACCAAAACCACACCAAACCACAACGCTTTTTTTCTTGTGGGAACTAAACCCACACCAACAGTTTTTCGGGTTTTTTGGATTTTTTCAGTTTTTTTGCAATGTAGATCATCCTTACTGAAAATCAACTCATTCTAAAACTTGTAACCTCATCATCCAGTCTTTGAGTTATCTATTTTACCATTATATTGAATCAATAGATGATGGGATTAAAAGTACTCTTAGATTGGGCTATTTCAACGAAGATGTTCTACATTGTGTGGAGAATATCCTCACCCAAAATTAGCCAGTGAACATATCCATGCGGGCACCACAAGTCAATGCGCAAAAGTAATTATCAATAATTATGTACAAGGATCTATCTCTTACATGATTTAATAAGATGTAAATATTTATTAGTGAACTATATTTGAAATAATATTAGCATGCATATTTATTAATGTACATGTATATGTATCATATATCTTTACTAGTTTTTTTGGTTTTAGTTTTTTTAAAACATGAAACCAAAACCAACACCGTAAGATGGATTTTTTCAGTTTTTGGGTTTTTGGGTTTTTCGGTATTGCGGTTTTTTGGTTTTTCGGTTTCTCGGTATTTTTCTCAGCTTGGACCAGTTTGGACTGGGTTAAAAACCAAACCGTGTAATTTTTTATTGTTTGACCAAAAGATAATAGCCCTTATTAAAACACACACCAAATTTAGCCAACTAGTATTGACTATGATGGACCCTAAAATTAAGTGGCCCTTATCGGTTGCCTATGTGGTAGATATCATGAGCCTTTATGTATGAGGCACAATCCTCATGCATTCTATTATTCATACATTACGGTCTTAGTGGCTCACACGGAGATTATTTAAGGTCTGGATTTGGGTGAGATGTTCTCTTTACCATGTAGATCATCCCCACCAATAATCAACCCATTATGAAATTATATAACGCCATCATATGTTGATTAAAAACAGTAGGTGATTGAGTCGTTCATCTTACATTGATTTGCAATCAGTGATTGATGAGGTTAAAAGTCTTAAAATGTGTTGATTTTAGATGAGGATGATTTACATGGTGAGTAGAACATCCTCGCCCAAAATAAGCCCTTAGATCATTTTTGTGTAACCCCCCAACAAGCCTTGTGCACGTAAGTTACACGTACCTTACGTTGGATTTACTTCTTATGCAGGGTTTGTATTAAAGAAGTGCACATATTGAGAATATCTAAAGGCTTATTTTAATCTATGTACGTGATGAGGAGATCATCCTCACAAAAACTCAACCATTGGATCATTCCTACGCAAGTCTCATAGACAGGTGTAAGCAGAGTGTAATAATAATAATAAATTAATAATAGCATATCTTTTACTAATGTAAAAAGAGAGTAATTAGAGTTTAATTAATAGTGTTTAATGTCGTAGTGGAGGTATCTAATTAATGGTTTGTGGAACTATTCATTGCATAGTGTTTATTAAATACCAGATATGCCCTTCTTTTGAATTTAAAATTTACGACATTTGCCATCCACTTGGCTAACAAGAAAATCAACCCATAATAGTTTTGGAAGTTTTTACGAAAACGCTTCACTATACAACTCTTAGTATTTGCGTTTAGGCCTGTTGATTGGGCTAAGTGAGTCGGGCTTAGGGGTGTTCAAGCTCGACCTGAAATATATTTGACATTCTAAAGTCCAAGCTCGACCCGAAGTAAAATTAAATATCCTTGACCAAACTCAGCCCATATAAAATTTCAGGCTTCACGTCGAATTCGGGCTTGCTCGAATAACATATACACTAAGACGCGCAAGTCCAAAAACCTAAAAATAATTGAGAGTTCATACAATTCAACTACTGTCATCTAAAAAAAACCCAATAAATCAATAATCTACTGTAATCAAATGGTTCTTATAAAATGAACATCAAGAATCACAAATTCATAATTGAAATTAAACTAGTCATAAGATAATCCTCATTCAAAAACTAAGGTTAAAGACTTATATTAGTCATCCTTAAAATTAAATGTCTACTAAAGAAGGCCAAAAAGCTCCATTTCTCCCGCCTTATCCACAAACTAAGTCTCTGCGTATGTTCCAACAAAAAAATCCAATAACTGAACGTACACATGAAAAAATTAAATAGATTAAGCACCACAATATAAAATGTAGATTTATGAATATAAAGTTACATCTTTAGATTATTATAAAAATGCTACCTACTTATAATAAATAATGAAACCAGCAAAGGCAATAAAATTAAAATTTACAATCATGTAATATATGAACAAGTACAACACCAATTAACCCACTAAATCTTGCATAAGAAATGGATTTTATATTCATAATTATATATTTTTTTGTAAGTAAACCTAATAACATGCTTATCTGCATACAAGATTCCTATTTCTAATAAAATGTAAAATACTCTAAGTTGAAATCCTTGAATAAAACAGATCAAAGAATTAAGCTTGCAAATGATGGTGTTGATTATAGTCGTGAGTTGTAGAGTAGGAGTTTAGGGTTTCAAATGATTAGTATGAGGTTTACTTGTTTAAGATAGTACAACTAATTGTGTCTCATTTATTCTATAGTCAACCATAGTTTCTGTATTAGCTACCTTTTGGGTGGTACAAAGTAGGCACCACGAGAGCACCACATAAGCGCCACGAGAGTGCCACCAAGACGCTCTCGTCTATTAAGGTGATGTGCCACGTTAACCAACTCTATACACGTATAACATACGCCATAAAGTATGAGGAGTCAACTTTATTCTAGAATGGGAAAAACGAGGTGAAAAAGTTTGGAGGGCAAGACAAGAAAGAAAACCTGGGGAGAGTGCCAGAGCGCCATCTCTTGGATCTAGGGCGCAATAAGACAAGGCGCCCTCCCCCAAAACGCCCTCGCCAGGACATTTCATAAGAAAGAGAAAGAGGCTCCAGGAGAGAGTCTAAGCAATACCGTTAGGATATCTTCCGTACCAATCATGAATATCCTTGTCAAAAAATCATCCTGACACCTAACGGAATGGTCCCCTGGCCACGTGTCAAGAATATCGCTCAACCTTATTCTTTTCTTAAAAGAGGAAGGGAAGAAAGGGGAATCAAGGCAAATACCCTAAGATAGTAAGGCTATAAATACCCCAAAGGGGCCTCAAGGGACATGAAAGAACTCTACTAAAATGACTCTCTCATCGGGTTCTTACTCTCTGATGCTCTTTCTTCTTCATCTGTCTCCACCTTCCATCTACGTGCAGAGCCTTCTCTGGAAGAAGCGACATTCTTTCAAGAACCACTGATTTCATCAGCCTGGTTCGAGGTAACCTCTACTATACCCAGACACATCATCATCATCTCTACTTCTTTACTATACATTTTTGGCGACTCCACTCATAGGCAACCCAGGACTGTTGCAACTTCCTGAATGGCTCAATCCACACATCCTACAACAGAAGAAGAACAGCAACTTCAGCATGAACAACTTTCAGTCATACACCTACTGACAGAATTAGTCTGAATCATACCCCCCCTCATTTCTCCGGTGATCCAACCAAGAACTTCGCCTGCACAACATGAAGCAACAACCAGTTGCACCATCGCGGAGATTTTAGCAGCAATTGAACGTTCTCAGCAAGATAATGCAAACACAACGCAGAACTGGCTGCGTGTATGAGATTCATTGCTAACCAGCTTTACTTTCTCACCCCAGAATCCAACCATTCTCCCAGTTCCTCCGAATTTCCAAAACACACAATCCCTCATCATCCAACCCAAAAAGCCTATGCTACGTCAGTCGCATCTGACGTAGGACAATTAGACCAACCAGTAGTTCAAGTCACCAACCAACCAACGTCACCACCTCAGCTCGCACAACAGCCACCAGCTACTCCACCAAAAAATCCCTCTCCCTCAGGTGCCATGGCCATGGTACCACGATCTCCAAAACCCACGCCTAAACCCACTTTGTCTCATAAAGATGTGGAGAGGATGATTCAGTCTCACATGCGTGGAATACCATCGCTGAACTTTCGAGTACGACCCCTATACCCAGTCGAACCCCTATAGCGCCCTTGGCCACGCAACTACATCCCACCGAATTTTGCACTTTTCAGTGGGGACGAAAGTACACAGGAACATGTCTACCAATTTCGAGAATCTATGGGAGTATACCAAAATGATGGTGATCTTTGCCTCAGGGAATTTTATCGATCTCTCATAGGTCGCGCCTTCACATGGTATGCGAACCTACAGCCTAACTCAGTCAATACATGGGAGGACTTGATTAATTTATTTTCCCAAAAATTTTATCGCGCCCCGATTACCCTATCCACAGGAGATCTAGGGCGCCTATCCTAGGGAACAAATGAGCGCCTGGAACACTACATAAAACGCTTTCAAGACAGACTTGGACTGTCACGAGAATGTTTCTGAGGGACACTTAGTTAGTCTTTGCATCAATGGAATGATGCCAATATTCCGCGCTGCACTCGAATATTTGGACATCAAATCATTTTGCAAACTTGAAGAAGCAGGCCTTCGAATAGCATCCTCGATTGAAGCACAAACACAGTATAATGAGAAACTAAGGAATTGACGCCCTCAAGATAAGCATAGCCGCCGTTACAAGGGACATCAGGCTGCAGCTGTGGAACAAAAGTCTCACAAGCGCCAAGGGGGCGCAGCAGCAATAAAAGGAATTTGAAGAAACCTAAGAAAAATTTCGAGGAGCCACCTCCTTATCCTTGCAGTTTAGAGGAAGTTTTAAGTATTCTCGAAGCTTGGATCAGAAAAAAAGAAATCCAATTGCCTGACATTCGATAGAAATCCAATTGCCTGACATTCGACAAGAACCCACTGCAGAGGATAAGCGGGACCCAGCATACTACCATTACCACAGCCATGTTAATCATCCAACTAGTGAGTGTTGATCTCGGAAATGGTTCTTCGCTCGCAAAGTGGCGGCTGGAGAGTTAGACATAGCCAAAGAACCTGTACAGGCATAAAACGCCAACCTTTCCCTGAGTATCGACATCACGCTCGGATGATTTCACATAGCAGTATTGTTACAATAGCTGAGGAGCACCCTTTAGAAGAAGAAACACAAGATATGCCCCTGCAGTTGGAACCTGTGGCAGCCAAACTCCAGCATGCAATGTTATTTAAAAAATTCTTTGATCAACTCGAATTCACCAAGAATCAACGGTATGAAGCCTGCATGGCTCTGACCAGCATCTCTATGGGAGCAAAGCCCAACTACATTAAGGAAGTTGCCGTCACATATTCTGGTAGGAACAAAAAAAAATTTGCCAGCGCCATCACATTCTCCAACGCGGATATAGCGCCTGATGTAGACCATTTGCGCCCTCTGTATTTACCTGCTAAAATACAAGGAATGATGTTGAAGCGTGCTTTCATCGATACGGACGCCTCCCTCAATCTCGTGCCTTTAAATATAATAGAAGCTTTACAGGTGCCAGCCAAAAGTATAATACAAATGCCCACAACAGTGTATGGCTTTGGTGGTTACACACAAGATACCATGGGCCAAGTGAACTTGGATGTTAAAGTTGGACCCATACATGCTTCTACCACATTCCATATTATTGATGTTGGTACCTCAATATACCACCAGTGCACCAAAGTCATTGTTAAGGGAAAATAGTACCATTTTACCGCTTCAGAATCACCCTTTGCGCCTAAGGAAGCACATTTAACAGATGCTACCTTTTACCATACCGCTGACACAGAACCGTAGGAAATTGCGTCTAAGATAGTCAGCACACCACTTCCCACATGGGAAGAGTTCAAGAAACTTGAAGCAAGTGCTAAGGTAGAGGTGGAATATTCGTCAGGCAACAAGAGGCACCTTATTAGAGAAATCCACCCAGATGGGAAAGCCATCTACTAGTTATAGGAATCAAAGCAGGGCGCGGGGCACCCACAACAGTAGCCGAAGCGCTAGTAACCATAAATCTTGGAACAACAGAGGTCCCCAAACTTATATCCCTCAGTGCCTCTCTTACACAGGAAAAACAAGAAAAGTTAGTTCAGTTGCTCAAAGAGTATCAAGACATATTTGCATGGGCATATGCTGATATGCCAGGATTGGAGGAGACCTCAGTTGCTCACACTCTTCATGTTGATCCTACAGCACGGCCAGTCAAACAGGCGCATCGAGTATTTCATCATGCCATTGAAGAGCAGATTAAACAAGAAATTCAAAAGCTACTTACAATAGGTTATTAAACCGGTACAATATCCAACTTGGTTAGCAAATATTGTACCCGTAAAGAAGAAGAATGGTCAGATAAGATGTTACATGGACTTCCGAGATCTCAACAAGGCTTGCCCCAAAGATGATTTTCCGCTGTCAAACATTGACATGCTCGTGGACGCCACAGTAGGTCATGAAATGTTCTCTTTTATGGACGGATACAGCAGTTATAATCAAATCAAAATGGCTCAAAGTGATGCTGTAAAGACAACATTTCGAACACCAGTTGGAATTTTTACTACACAGTCATGCCTTTTGGCCTCAAAAATGCTGGCGCCACCTACCAACGGGCAATGACAACAATCTTTCATGATATGCTGCATAAAGAAGTTGAAGACTATGTCGATGACTTAGTTGTCAAAATCAGGCGCCGGGAGGATCATGTGTGCACCCTAAGGAAAGTGTTTGATAGATGTCGCGAATACCGACTACGGATGAAACTTCTAAAATGTGCATTTGGAGTAAGCTCAGGAAAATTCTTAGAATTTAAAAGAGGGACTTAAGGCGGACCCTGAAAAAGTGTAAGCAATCCTAATAATGCCACCACCTCAAACACTCAAAGAGTTAAAGAGCTTCATAGGCAAAATATCGTATATCCAGAGTTTCATCCCAGGATTAGCACAAATCTTGACACAACTCTTCCCATTACTAAAGAAGAATGTACCATTTATCTGGGGAGGGGGCACAACAGGAAGCCTTCAATAGAATCAAGGGAGCCTTGACAGCACCAGTAGTACTAAAGCCACCTACAGCTCACAAACCATTACTAATATACACGACACACAGAACAACGACCATTGGAGCGCTCTTGGCCCAAACAGATGAAGCAGGCAATGAGCACCCGATCTACTATGTCAGCCAAACGTTAAAGGATGCTGAGCTGTGGTATCAAAAAATTGAG
The DNA here is from genome assembly GCA_002174775.1 of Macleaya cordata. NCBI lineage: Eukaryota > Viridiplantae > Streptophyta > Magnoliopsida > Ranunculales > Papaveraceae > Macleaya > Macleaya cordata. Next base: position 71,948 of record MVGT01000171.1, on the reverse strand, counting down.
CAAGCTTGTTTGGTTTTCGTATATGCAATACAAAAGTGGATGCATTACTTGATGAATTGAAGGATAACAGTCATCTCGAAAGCAGAGTTAATCTCATACCTCAACATGGCGCCGGCGCTGACAGGGCTCCCGGTACGATGGCTCCTACAATTATCTGAGTTTGACATTCAGTATGAGGGCCCTAAGGTAATCAAACGACAAGTAGTTGCCGACTAGCTAGCAGCATTTCCAGGACAAAATCAAGATGAAATCACGGATGAAATCACGGATGAAGCCCTATGCGCCCTCCCAGAAGTAGCACAAGTAGAAGAAAACAAACGAGAAAAATGAGAGATGTACTTCAATGGCTCATCTACAGCCAACTGTGGAGGCGCAGGGATAGTCCCTAAAAGCCCTGAAGGACAAAATATTTCTGCCTCCTTTCGATTAGACTTCCCATGTTCAAACAACACAGCAGAGTATGAAGCACTTCTAATAGGATTGTCAATGGCAAAGCTCATGGGCATCCAGAATCTAGAAGTAAAAGGAGACTCCATGTTGTTGGTAAAAAACTCACAGTAGGGTATGCCCAGAAAGAGCCAATTTTGGCCCCATATTGAACCAAAATGCAAAAGATGATGGCTGAATTCTAAACAGCCTCAATCTCGCATACACGTCACACAGCAAACATGCATGCTGATGCACTAGCAACCTTGGCAACAAAAATGCCGGAAGAGAGCGAGAGTATAATATCATGATTACCAACTGTCCCATCCCCTCCGCACTACAGAGTCAGTTAACGGAACCGCCACAACAAGATTGGTGCTCTGATATTCTGGCACAAATAAAAACTCAAAAAAAGAAGGGACAGTTAACAGCTAAGGAACTCAGCAAGTATGTCATCCTATTTGAGGAGCTATGTAGAGTTGAGCAAGATGGAATATTGGCAAAAAGTTTAAGTCCAGCTGAAGCACATCAACGCCTTCATGAAGTTCATAGTCAAATATGTGGGCAAGCTACTAAAGTAGCCTTGTATCGCAGGCTACCGCGCTTAGGATACTTCTGGCCTACCATGAAGAAATAAGCATATGATTTACAAAGTCAGTGTGCAAACTGTGTGGCGCCACCCCAACATAACGAGGCATGCACTATTAAAGAAAGAGAGGATTGGAGGCACCCATACATTGAGTATTTAACAAATTGCACCGAACCTATTTCCTAGTCAGAGGCTTCAAAATTAAGAAAGAAAGCCAAGCTCTTGGAACTGCATCAAGGCAAGTTATATCGGAAGAGCTTCGAGGGGGGGGGAATATTACGATGTGTAGATGGAAAAGAAGCTTTCTAAATCTTGCAAAAATTTCACGACAGCGAACCTCAAGGAAAAAAGCGTCGCTTTTACCGAATCCATGGCGCCGGATTCTATTGGCCAACAATGGAAGACGATGCGGCCATATTTGTTCAAAAGTGCAAACAATGTCAGCTACATGGTAACTTAATGCATGCACCTTGCAAAGTCCTCTAGTCAATCCTCACACCCTGGCCTTTTCATTGTTTGGGACTAGACCTCATTGGTATAATAAATTCGAGATTGTAAAAAAATCACATGTGGATTATAACAACAACGGAGTACTACACCAAATGGGTTGAGGCAATCCCTATAAAAAGAGCTACGGGAACAGAAGTGGCGGCATTCATACAAGTGTACATACTGCACAGGTTTGGTATACCCAAATATGTGATGACAAATAATGGCCCATCGTTTGTTAATAGGATAATTACTAAGCTGGCCCAAGACTCAGGGTTTCGACAAGTAACCTCTTCCCACGATTATCCGCAAGGAAACGGCCAAGCGGAAGCAACTAACAAAATGTTGCTCAAAATCCTAAGTTGAACTGTGCATCACAACCAACAGAATTGGCACACAGAGTTACCAAAGGCGCTATGGGCATATCGAATCTCACCAAGGACATCAACGAGCGTATCACCATACGCCCTGGTTTATGGGAGTGATGCAGTACTACCCATAGATATTCAAATAGAATCAGCACGAATTGCCTACGCAAGTGGGACTTTGTGGACTCAAGAAGAAGAGCATGCGGCCAGGACATACCAATTAGATACCGTAGACCAAAAGAGAGCCAAAGTAGAACAGTTTGCACGATTGTACAGACAGCGAATGGAGCGTGCCTATAACAAAAATGTCATACCAAGGGAATTCCAAATTGGGGACTTTGTTTTAAGCACGGCACTCCACATCCAAAGAGGATTAACGACCCAAAAATTCACTTCACATTGGGAAGGACCATACACGGTCATCCAAGCCTTCAACAATGACACATACATCCTGGTAGACGAGAACAATAGCGAGTTTAGCCCTGTCAATGGGAAATGGTTAAGCGTTACTACGCATAGCCAAAATATGTAAGGAAATGAAATACAAATACAATGAAATGAATCTGAGAAAAGAGTTTTTTTTCTTACTGTCCGATGTTACATACAAAGGCACCCTCTAACGACATAGCCTAGGGCGCCATAAAAAACAAACGACTGATAAAACACTTCCTCAAAATTTCCATAGAAATTAACTACCAGCATTTCTATTTTAGGTCTTACAAGGAGTACCCTCACCCCAAAATAGTAATACAATGCCCAAAGTACAAGGCGACCACGCCTAAACTAAAGGGCAACAAAACAACGTAAGAAATGGCATTAAAGCTACCCCTACTCCGGCAACGTCGAGAAGGACACACACTAGGGGCGCCCATACCAGTCAAAAACTGCATAGCACTGCGTACGTAAAATAGTGCATTATGTAAACGAGCAAACCTACCTTGCAAACATCAAATACGTACTTTGTATTACACAAGGTGAGGCTATAAGTCTCGACAATCACCTAAGGTGAGGCCACAAGGCTCGAACAAAGTTGGACGACGCCAACTGTTCTTTTTCTTTTTTTCCCTCTATCTTTTTCCCACTTTATCTTCTCCAGCAAACAAAACACGACGATAAAACAGGGATTCGAAGGAAGAAAAGGCCAAACAAGCATAACCGGGCCATCCAAACACAAACTCTGAACTTCCACACCCAGATTTGGGGAAGAAATTTAAGGGCAAGACAACAGCTCTAAAACCAACTAACACCAACACAAACAAAGCACATTCGATGCAAAACAAAGAAAGAATTCAACAACTATTTATAGAGAAGAAAATCTCCAACAATAAATTAAGCTATATATGGGTTATCAAATCAAATCTTGCAAATCGGGGTAGGAATCCATTAAATATATATTCAAACGGTCAATACAAATAGATAGTCGAATCAACATTCAATCGTTACAAACTTTCAAAAAAAAAAGGGGCGCCTGGCACAGGCTTACAAAATAGTACAAAAGCTTAAATAAAATCTGGAAACTCTAAAAAAGGGTGATGGAGACTGGCATGCTGCGCCTCCACGTCAGTTACCGCTTGCCGTTCCAACACCTCCTGTGCCTTCAGAAATTGGAGCCTTGATTCAAATGCTGCCAAGGTTGCTTTAGTGGCTGCAATATATTTCTCCACTTCCTTTATAGATTGAACAGTTTTATCTACTTTAGCAACCAACTCTGGGAAATTCAAACTCTGAATCTTCTCCCATTCAGCCTTCTTTTGCACAAACAAATCTCGAAACCACTTCATAGAAAAAGATAACTTCTCTGTCGAGTCTAGCACACCCTACCACTCTGATAATAAATTAGCAGTTACCTCACCAAGATTTATGCATTGAAAGGAACCAAACATCTCCAAAGACTCGGAAACAAGAACACCAAGAATACGGTTACTACTAATAACAGACCGGGATACAAAAGGCCCATGAAGAGCAACCAAGGCCTCATAGCGCCCCCAGTAAGGCATAGCCAGAAACTCCGAGCTAAAATCCCTACTTCAACCGCGCAAGACGTAGAGGTAGTTGCGCCAGGTGATCCTACAGGGGAGGGAGGACCCCTAAGAATATCTTCACGTGTAGGATCACCACGCTCATCTAAAGGCACGGGGCCCTCTACTTCATGAAGCGGATCACCAGATTGATCTAAAGGCTCAGCGCCGCCCATTTCAACTCCACCACCCTGAATAGAGTCACCCTGGTGGTTCATCAATCCTTCCCCCCTACCAAGGGGTTGATCAGAAATAGATAGCATATACTCCTGAATATATGCACGATCACCAGGAGTATCAATCATTTGAACGTCTTCTTAAGAGGAAGTAAGGTATTTCTCTATATTAGAAGAACGCAGAGGAGGATCCTGACTTAGAGCACGAGCTCCCGAATCCTAGAAAATAAATAAAGATAAGCATCAGTATATAGAAACACCTGAAAAATGAAAGAAACAAAGGAAGTAACACTTACCGGAAGAGAAAATTCATGCCTTGAAAAATGATCTTCGCCATGAGGTTCAACACCCTCGAAGGACTTAACCAAAGGAGATGAATGAGGAGGAGACTGACGAGAAAAATTGTCGCCATCAGTTGGGGACTAGCGCTCAGAATGGTAGGGCGCCCTGAAAGAATACCCACCCCGTGGCTCGAAAGGGCAGCGCCGTCAGAAGGAACTCCTTGTTGATCCTCAACAACAGGAGAAGCCTCTACCATAACTGAAGGAACTCCGGGTAAAACTTTAGGAACAATGGCAGTCTCTCTGAAAGAGGGTTGCGAAGAAGTTTCACCTACATTATCATCTATGTCAGAACTAATTTCCATAGGAAAGGCCCATACTAAAACAGACAAGAAATGGGCACGATAAACGGGGTCGGATAGGTCAAGGCGCTTGACAGGATGTGAAACCTCAGGATCCTCGTCGCGAGATGTACTACTTAACCCCGTATATTTCTTTAAAGGGAAAGAAGTATGAAAATAAGTGAAATGGCTCCTACCAGTCTCAGGCGTCGCCACCAGCTTACAAAACTTGGGAGGACGAGGAACCTTCGAAGAACCAAGAGGCTGATAAAATAAAATATACAGATGAGATAGAGACACAATTGCCTAAGAAAATCTTTGTAAAAGTAAAGAAAAAATGCTCACCAAGGCAGAAGCAGCAGTAGGCTTGCTCCCCACAGAAGGTACCCTAGAGCTGGGAGGGCGAGATGGATGTCAAGGAACGCCGCGTCTTACGGGCGCCTTCGGAGCAGAAGCCCCAGGGTTCTTCTTAATTTCCCTTATTTTTTCATAAAGGATGAGATCAGTAGGGTCCAAATGAGGTTGTTTGATAGAAGGGGGGCTTCGAAAGTCACAGAAGCACCCGAGTTGTTGAAACCAAAATTTATGGGCAGTTTTACTGACAAAAGAAATGCGATCTTGGAGCGGATACAACAATTTAAATTTGTCACCTCTGAGACTACCACGACAGTCGACTTCTGAGTAGGAAAAAATAAACCAGCACTTTCTCCAGCCCATAGGAAGAGGAGATCTTGAAGCCACGCCTTGATCAAAACCCACTTGGCATGCAAAACGATCTACATATTAAGAAACCACCTTCTCGACGCCGTCACAAAGAGATGGTAAGAAACCTGGGGTGGCGCTTAAACCAAATTCGTAAGCAGATTAATCCACTCCTTCTCTGAAGTCAAAAAAATGACCCTCCCATTCGAAATCCCAGAAAAGATGCTCTACTCCCTCTGGAATCTTCATATAAAGGCGAAAGATGAAAGCCGATTGCTGATCAAGAAACTTGAGCAAAGGCTTGCCACTAGGTTTTACCTCTCCCCAAGAGTAGGGGTGGGAGTAATGCGTCGAGTACTCTGTGTCGTACACAAGACCATCAGGACGTGGCTCGTGTGTAGGGATGGGCTCTGCAAGCGACCTAGGGACAGGGCGGTAAGCCGCTAGGCACTCCCATACCCACATCTGCAGGAAATTCAAATCAACACAAATGTCCACCAAGAATTGACTATTGGCAGAGCGGATATCTTGAACAAGTTGGTCGAGGCACCTATACTGGGTACCTAAGAAAAAAGGGCCCAGGGCGATTTTCTCCTCTTGAGCCAGCTTGATGGCCATAGGAAAGAGATGCTCTTTCACCTTATCGAATGGGGAGTCCTTGAAAAATTCGCAGGATAACCATAAAGTCAAGAAAGCAGCAAAGATGGTGGTGGCGTTATGACCATCTTGAGAGGCGCCTCCGCCAAGGCCCCAGTCCGACGCATATCGAGCGTCGTAGGTTGCTTATTTTTTCTAGAGGCTTTTAAACCACCCAGAAGCGCCGACTGAACTTGTTCTTCGGCCTCGGATAACTGGAGAGCGCCAAGAGATAGCTTCCCACTAATAGGTAGAGACAGCAAGAAGTCGACGTCATCTAAACCTAAAGAAACCTCGCCCCAAGAAAATACGAAGGTGTGATTCGTCGGATACCATCTACTCAACAAACCCATCAGTCCTTTAAAATCTTTCGTAATCGTCACGGCCTTTGAACGCACCACGGTCGATGAGATAAATCATCATTGGCATAAATATCTTCCACCTATTCGTCCCAGCCAATGGTCAGACGCCCATGGCACCGAAATTCAATCAGACAAGACTCGAAGTCTCCCCTCTCCAAAGGAAAACGTGTAACCTCTGAAATCTCAAAAGGTTGAGAAGCAACCTCTTCCCTGAGAACGAAGGCCTGCTGGTAATTGGAAGGGGGATCAGCAAAAACAACGTCATCAGCAAAATAGAAGAAATGGTCTAAGTGGGTAAGACGATCCTTCGGGCTTTGAGCAAAACAGGCGTCGGCTGGATCTACTACAATAGCGCGGGTGCGAGCCATGGAGAAACAAAGAAAGTAATAGCCGGAACAAAAAGAAAAAGCTTCTGTTTCCGACGAACTCAAGAAGAAGAAGAAGGAGAAGAAGAAGAAGAAGAGTAGAGGAAAAAGTTTGAATTTTTTACTGAAGTAGTAAGAATAAAACCTATATATATACCCCGAGGAAATCATTAATGGATGCGGGAAACGAGTCGTTATCATTAGTGGCACGTTCAACAAAATAGAGAATAATGGCTAGGTTCAAATCACCCACCACGAGCATTAATGACAAGTGACAAGACGGTTTGCACGTCGTGGAAATTGAAGAATCAAGATCTCCCATCGCATAGGGGACTAAAGTATTAGCTACCTTTTGGGTGGCGCCACGAGAGCGTTACATAGGCGCCACTTAGGCACCACGAAAGCGCCACCAAGACGCTCTTATCTATTAAGGTGAAGCGCCACGTTTATCAACTCTATACACATATAGCATACACCACAAAGTATGAGGAGTCAACTTTATTCTAGAAGGGAAAAACGATGTGAAAAGGTTTGGAGGGAAAGAGAAGAAAGAAAACCGGGGGAAGTGCCAAAGCGCCATCTCCTAGATCTAGGGCGCCAATAAGACAAGGCGCCCTCCCCCAGGACGCCCTTGCCAGGACATTTCAAAAGAAAGAGAGAGAGACGCCAGAAGAGAGTCTGAGCAATATTATTAGGATATCTTCCATACCAATCATGAAGATCCTTGCCAGAAAATCATCCTGACACCTAACGGAATGGTCCCCTGGCCACATGTCAAGGATATCCCTTAACCTTGTTCTTTTCTCAAAAGAGGAAGAGAAGAAAGAGGAATCAAGGCAGGACCCTAGGATAGTAAGGCTATAAATACCCCAAAGGGGAAACCTCAAGGGACATGAAGGAACTCTACTAAAAAGACTCTCTCACCGGGTTTTCTCTCTCTGATGCTCTTTCTTCTTCATCTGTCTCCACCTTTCATCTACGTGCAGAGCCTTCTCTGGAAGATGCGACATTCCTTCAAGAACCACTAATTTCATTAGCCTGGTTCGAGGTAACCTCTACTATACCCAGACACATCATCATCATCTCTACTTCTTTACTATACGGTTTCTTTAAGTGAGTAATGAATTGTTAGTTTCACAAAAGATAATAAATAATATGTTGTGTTTCAAAAAAAAAAAAAAGAAGAAGAATGAATAATGTTGGTTTTTAAGGAAAAGAATAACTAATTTGATAATTTCAAAAAAGAATAAGAATAAATGATGATGTATTAAATTTAAAAAGGGTACTGTTAATGGAGTTCCTCAAAATGTTAGAGGGATGAACAAGATGGGGGAGTGGACTAGAATGTTTAATTTGGTATGGGGGATGGATTTAGTTTTACTTAGGGGATGATCATCTAAAAATAGGTTGATATTTTTCAATCCAACCCCAAAAAACACCATAACCCTTAAAAACACCCCAACCCTAAAAAAACACTCCAATAAAAAATACACTCACCATCTCCACCTCTAGTCACCACCACTCCACCGCCGCCACCACCACCACCTATGGCCACCACCACCATTTCTTCTTCTTCATCTTCTTCATCTTCTTCACGATGACTACTAATTCACCATCATCATCAAGGCCTATAATCTTTACGATCTGCGCTACTGTCCTGATTGGTATCATAATCTCCTATGTTTAGGTCATCTCATCCCTCTATTACTTATCAGGCAGCCCCATCACCTGATCCTTTTCCTCCTTCTCTCCTATTCAAAACCGTTTCTATAAATAAAACCTCAGCTGAATTCAATTCCATATGATGCGATGTATAATTAGATGATTTATTATTATTGTTATTATTATTAAAGAAGATATCTTTTTCTGTTTCACTTTTATTAAATTTAACTTCATTTTTGATATCCATCTATAAAATAAACTCATGAGATTGTGATGGATAAAAATAAAATAAAATTAGATAATCTTATTCTTTCCCTCAAGATCTTTGATTTGATTTGCACACTTTTCTCTCTCTCTACCTCTCACCTTCACCGCCTCTCCCGTGTGTAGTAAGGAAGTAGAGATGATGATGTGTCTGGGTATAGTAGAGGTAACCTCGAACCAGGCTGATGAAATTACTGGTTCTTGAAGGAATGTCGCTTCTTCCAGAGAAAGCTCTGCACGTAGATGGAAGGTGGAGAAAGATGAAGAAGAAAGAGCATCAGAGAGAGAGAGAACTCAGTGAGAAAGTCTTTTTAGTAGAGTTCCTTCATGTCCTTTGAGGCTTCTCCTTTTGGGTATTTATAGCATTACTATCTTGGAGTCTTTGCCTTAATTCCCCTTTCTTCCTTTCTACCTTTGAGAAAAGAACAAGGCTGAGGGATATTCTGGACACATGGCCAAGAGACCATTCCGTTAGGTCTTAGGATGATTTTCTGACAAGGATCTTTATGATTGGTACGGAAGATATCCTAACAGTATTGCTCAGACTCTCTTCTGGCGCCTCCCTCTCTTTCTTATGAAATGTCCTGGCAAGGGCGTCCTAGGGGAGGGCGCCTTGTCTTATTGGCGCCTTGGATCTAGGAGATGGTGCTTTGGCACTTTCCCCTAGTTTTCTTTCTTCTCTTGCCCTCCAAACCTTTTCACCTCATTTTTCCCTTCTAGAATAAAGTTGACTCCTCATTCTTTGTGGTGTATGTTATACATGTATAGAGTTGGTTAACGTGGCGCTTCACCTTAATAGACAAGAGCATCTTGGTGGCGCTTTCATGGCGCCCACGTAGCGCCTACATGGCGCTCTTGTGGCGCCAATGTGGCGTCACCCAAAATGTAGCTAATACATCCAGATCAGAAAAAAATTCAGATATGGAATTTTTTTCCTTTTCAGATGGCGGTGGTGGTCGGCGATGGAGAAAGAAGAAAGAAGAAGGAAGAAGAAGAAGTGGCCGGCGGTGGAATTGAAAATAATGGAGATATTGGTAGGGGTGGGGTGTACTATTTAATTTTAGTAGGATGAAGGAAAAAAGTAGGTATTAGGTTAGTTTGACCCCACATCACGCCCTTAGTAAATTTGAGTAATAATTTAGATGGGGGGATTTTGGACTAAATGCCCATTTAACTTGTCAATCCTCCGAACATTTTGAGGAACTCCTTTAACAGCAACTAAAAAACATTATAACTATATATAATTAGTATTGGGGCCAGGCCTAAATTGGGTCGAGCTCTATAATGCCAAGCTCGGCCCGAACTTGAATTCGGGCCTTACTTGTTGTTCAGATTTGTTCAGGCTCATTCTAAAACAAAGCTCGGCCCGAACATTATCAGGCCGAACAAATGGGCTTCATACTAGCCCAACCCAATTGACAGGCCTAGTTGTGTTACATAATCGTTTAGATAATGAGCTGAACCATTAATTCTTCTAAGGTAGTGTCTGCATAGTGGGCAAAGAAAATATTTTGAATATTTTAGGTGTCCTTTACGCGTTTGAATTGTTTCAAGGATTTAAAAAAAACTAGACATGCCCTATGCTATAATGCATCCCAAAAGCCCTCTACCCCACCTTCAAGTCAACAACCCGTGGGAGTAGTGCGGAAGGCGAAACTCAAACTAAAGTAGATCAGCAGCCGAAAAATAAAAGCATATCCGGTAGGTTATGTTGTGTTGGCTTTATTCCAATAAGCGAGGCCCCGCTATGAGAACTGACGAGCGTTTAACCGGATTTTTTTTAATATGACAAGTGCTGCCTGCCCGGTTCAAAGGACTAGGATGGAAGGGAGAAAAACCTAAAAGCTTTCTTGGATTTCTTTTCCAATTACTGAGCTTTCTATGTAGTACGCTTATTAGGAGACCATAGACCATAGCAGACTTGCTAGGTAACGAGCAGCTAACAAGAGTGAGAAAGCACGGAAAGAAGAGTGACAAGGGCGAGACAGAATGGGTGGGCACGAGCGGTCTGGTGTCCGAGCCGATTGGTTAGACGACGACTTCACTTATTAGATTAGTATTAGCCGCCTAGCGGCAAAGCTGAATAGGAAAGGGGGCCGAGCTGCCTTTTTAGCCTTTAGAAGCGCCTTTTTAGCCTTTAGAAAAGGGCTCTCAGAAACAATCAAGGAACATATATCTTCAAAGCTCCTTACGCCCTTGGTCCAAGCACAGAGACCGAATTTGAAACGGAAGGACCCAAAAATGAGACTTACGCATGGGCTTACGTATGCTTTTCCTGTTTCTTCTGGGCCTTCGCCATTTAATTTACTCAGTTCAAGTGTCCCCCATGATACGAGCACCAGAGCCAGGGACTGAAAGGACAGGAGGGTAAGCAGGAGCCTATTATCTGAAAACCCAAACTTGAGATCTCGATAGGGAAGCTAATCAACAGGTCCCCCTCCCCTTAGTTGGCATCATTCCTATCAACCAATCTCTACTGGATCTAAGATGTTTGAAGCGGCATGAACGAGCACAAGACAGGGCACTCGATGAGCAAGGGAAAGTGACGGAACTCTATGAACAGGGGAAGCTTTTTTTTTTTTGGGAAATTGGTTTTACGGAGTCGGTGGGGAAATGTTTTCCCAACCCACCTCATATGAAAACAATTTTAGAAGGAAAACTAAAATATCATTAAATAATTAATCCAGTTTATTAGATTTTATTCTTAAATTTTTTTTTGTTGCATATGTCCCATTTTAATTAATTTGAACATCAAATTAATTTATGTTCAACTTAATTTCGGTGAATTTCTTAAGGTTTTAACTTGTTCGGTAATTTCTCACATTAAGATGAAACTAATACTACGGCTTATCCTAAAGCTATCATGGGTTAGGTTTGGATTCTTTGGACGATCATACCTTACTTAGAATTAAAGAAAAAAGCAAAAAAGAAAAAAAAGAAGAAAAAGTAAAACTAACAGAGTTCTACCAAAGCCTGCACTCTTATATTCTCATCCACACTAAAAGCTTCTCTCTTTCGGTGGTGCTATGTGGAGAACATTATTATAAGGCCAAGTCTCATCGCACTCTCTTTATCTCAAAATGCCCTCAACTTAGAAGGAGTAATAAATCTGTATAAACAAACTTAAAAATAAGTGAGATATTATTTAAGGCCACTGGTAACTACCATCTAAAATTGGATAAGGGCTGTGAGGTGATAAGGGCTGTTCAAAATAGGATAAAGGCCATAAGTGATATGGGCTGTTTCACTGATTTTATATATTTATTTTGAGGTCCCTAGAAGTTTTTGTTTTTACTAACCACTTTTCCAAAGGGTACTAACCAAACTCCATCTTCTTCCCCATACAATTTTTGTTCCTTCATTAACCTTCGAACATAGTTTTCTAGACACCGGAAGCATTCTCCAGTAGCATCATTTTGGTGTTATTAACATTGTGGATGGTGATGAATTTGGGAAGAAAGCTCCATTAATGGAGGATTCTTTTCAAAACACTTCGGAAGAGATTATTAGATCTTCCAACCCAATTAAACAATAAAAATCTGAGGTAAGACAACCTATTAACAAGTTTATTCTTCGATTTTTAAGTTCAAAAATGCTTTTTCTTTTTTTCTCTGTCGCTGTTTGTTCTTACTGGTACGAGGGAACAATAAGATAAATGTTCTTTTTGGTATAGAGGAACACGATGACAAATGTTCTACCCAGAACAAGCGAACAATATGACAAATGTTCTACTAAGGATAATTGAACAAAATGATAAATGTTCTACCCAATATATAGGAACAAGATGATAAATATTCTAATAGGAAAAAGGAAAAAATTTCACAAATGTTCTACTAGTGATAAGTGAACAAAATGATAAATGTTCTATCTAGCATACGTCCCACATAGTAGTTAAACTTTTCAACTAGGCTTAATAAATATGTCACACATCAACAGTAGGACACATTCGATATAATGTCCTATATTTTGTGAACGAATATTGGACCCCTATGTTTTATTCTTTTTCATAAAATGAACATTAGTCATTTTGTCCTACGGTATGGTAATGAACTAAGAAGCACGGACACTCCTCTAAGGGTGTCGTGTCCGTGTTGTGTCCTATTTTTAGTTAAAATTTTAAGGAAAAAAACTCGTGCCATGTCCATGTCCCCTCGCCGTGTCCGTGCTTCCTAGGTAATGAACAAAGGGACCATTGTCCTAGTATATATAACAGAACATATGGTCTAATGTTCATTTCAACAGCGTAGAACATAACTTTGCCAAAAAAAAAACTAAAATTATTTTTGTTAATATACCTGGGAAAATTTGAGTTGATAATATAAATTTTGAGAAGACACAATGTTTTTTCAGAATCACCACCATCAACACCAGATCTATTACCAAGTGATAGAGATCAGAGAGAGAGAGAGGAACATCGTATAAACTTCAATATTCTAAAATCTAAATTAAACACATTATTTAATTGAGGCTGACGTAAGTTAATATAAATCAAATGAATAATGAAAATAATTAAACCATAATGCATATGTGATGAATTTAAACTTGAATAAATTATTTGTCAATTTGTCCTACGGAATGGAAATGAACAAGAGAACCATTGTCCTAGTATATGATACAGAACATATGGTCTAATGTTCATTTCCACCGCGTAGAACATAACTTTGACAAAAAAAAATTAAATTATTTTTGTTAATATGCTAAGAAAAATTTGAGTTGGGAACATAAATTTTAAGAATACACAATGCTTTTTTCAGAACCACCACCACCATCACCAGTTCTATTACCGGATGATAGAGAACAGAGAGAGAGAGATATATAGAGGAACATCATGTAAACTTCAATATTCTAAAATCTAAATTAAACACATTAGTGAATCGAGGCCGACGTAAGTCAATATAAATCAAAGGAATATTGAAAATAACTAAACCATAATGCATATATGACATATGACTATACTCTAAAACTTGAATAAATTATTTATAATCTGTCCTACGGTATAAAAATGAACGAAGACACTATTGTCCTAGTATATGTAACAGAACATATAACATGATGTTCATTTCCACTATGTAGAACGGTCTAATGTTCATACCCCATGTGTGGAACATTTGCGATGAAGTTCAGTTCCCGCGCGTGGAACGTTTGCTATAATGTGCTACGGTGCGGAGTAGAACATTACTTACGATGTTCGGTTCCCGGTTGTGGAACATATTTTATACCCTCTACTCCTAATAGAATTATTGTGGTGGAACATTTTCTCGAAAATGGTATAAAATGTGCTAGTAGATATACTAGGTAGAACATTTATCATTTTGTTCACTTATCACTAGTAGAACATTTGTGAAATTATTTCCTTTTTTCTGTTAAAATATTTATCATCTTGTTCCCATATACTGGGTAGAGCATTTATCATTTTGTTCACTTATCGCTAGTAGAACATTTGTCATATTGTTCGCTTGTTCTGGGTAGAGCATTTGTCATCGTGTTCCTCTATACCAGAAAGAACATTTATCTTATTGTTCCCTCGTACCAGTAAGAACAAACAGCGAACGAAAAAATAAATAAATGCAGTTTTGAACTTAAAAAATCGAAGAATAAACTTGTTAATAGGTTGTCTTTATCTCAGATTTTTCTTGTTTGATTGGGTTAGAAGATCCAATAATCTCTTCTCAAGTGTTTGAGAAGAATCCTCCATTAATAGAGTTTTCTTCCCAACTTCATCACCATCCACAATGTTAATAATACCAAAATAATGCTTCCGAAAAATGCTACCGGTGACCGGAAATTTATATCCGGAGGTTCATGAAGGAACAAAAACTGTATGGGGAAGAAGAAGGGGTTTGATCGGTGATGGTTTTCTCTTTGAAAGTGGGATAAAAACCCTTTTTTCCAACAGCCCATATCCTAAGGTTTTTAAAATAATATACTAAATTAATTAAGGACTTTTTTATAATTTTTAAAACTTTAGTTGTAGTCAAACTGGTTTGACCTCAGTTTGACTCACAGCCCTTATCCATATACATATGGTCTATAACATGCCCCTTATTTAATCAAAAAGTATGGTTAAATTAAAATGTCCAATCTTTTTTTTGGACCCCTTTTTAGTGAGAGACATTTTAAGAAAGAAAGGGTGTAACGAGATGTAAAATGCCTTATTTTATTTTATACTAAAATCTTTTTTAAAAATGTTCATTAATAATTTCTCACAGACCAAACTAAAACACATATATGTTACTCTTCCCCAAAAAAATCCACCATTGAGTAATCTAATAATATGAGCCCCCAACATGCACTCCGCGCGTGTGAGTTGGCAAATAATGTGGCGCGTTATTATTAAAGAAAATAAGATTGCAGGTGGTCCCACTTAGAGATGACTCATTAATGGATATGATTTAGACGTTGAGGAGATCGTCTTCACAAAAAATCAGTCCTTGGAATATTATATTTGAGTGAGTCCATACGACCCCACTGGCAAACGTAAACTAAGTGTAAATAAATAAATAATGTTATGGGACATAATCGGTATTTTTAGTTGAAAAAGGGGTTTTGGGTTGTTAATGTAAATTATGCGGCGCGTTATGAGGTAGGGATCATTGTCACAAAAAATTAGCCCTTGGATCAACTTCATGGAGCGCCAACATTAAGTGTAAACAAAGTGTAATTATTATGATTGGTATTAAATAAATTATATAGTAGGACATAATGAGAATATTGATAGAAATGAGGGGTATTTTTAGAAAACCTAAAAAGGGCACGCAAGGCCATCACGGCTCCCGGCTCAAAATTAAGCCTCTTAGGAGCTGTATATAGAGTATAGAAGAGATAGATAGATAGCAGCATCTCCACAAAATCATTTATGTCAAATTTTTAAAATAAGATGACTTTGATTGGACAATTTGCATATTTTCCCCTGAGAGCTACTGTTTGGCCCGATTAAATGACAAACTAAATGCCAGATTCTTATGTGGCATGGTGGGTCCCACTGCCACATAAGTTGGAAACCTCCTCATAACACTTTTAGGAGGGGAAAAGTGGTGGGTCCCACCCTGCCACATAAGGATCTACCATTTAGTTTGTCATTTGGTCGGGCCAAAAAGCTTTATTGTTTTCCCCTGGTCTCGTGTCTATCATATGAAGATGTCAGCACATGAAACTCTAAGTCATCTGACAACACATACATTTGGGAGTGTCCATTAAAGAGAAAAATCCTTAAGATCATATCGTCAAATAAATACATGCATTGCATTAACCATTATTTTAGTGTGTTAAGTTTGTTATCTTAAAGCCCTATCACTTAGGAGGTTGTGGGTTCAAACCTTGCAGGTTGTGGTATTGCCACAAGATTTGGCCCTTATAATTAATTATGCTAGAGCCAATAGCTTTTCTTTGACCGTGGTTGCGGATCACTCTTCGTTCATAGTAATGACTTCTCTTCATCCGTGGTGGCGACTCCTTTGATGATCTTGGTGGTGTCTTTGTGCTTCTTACACACCCATTCCTAGTGATTAGCGTCTTAAGCCCTGCTTGGTATCGCTATAATCATTTGCAGTCAGCAAATGTTTCCAATTGTAAATGATTGTTGCAGTAAACCATTACAATGATAAACCTTTGCCACTGCTTGGTACGCTCACTGCAAACGAGCTGTCAATATCTGCAACTGCTTGGTATGTTTGCAAATGCAAAAATAATTACAATTATTTTCTTTTATTTTTTGACATCCATGGTTTTTAATTAAAAGATGGTTGAAAAGTTTTAATTAACTATTTCGTTTGTGATGAAATTTTAGTTAAAATAAATCCCAAAAGATCTCTTATTTTGATAAAAAACAAAAATTGATTAACCTAAAAATTTGAAGAACAAAGATTTCGATTGAAAGTTTAACCAGGTTCCTTTAGAAAAAAGAAAAAAATAGTTTCATTTTTAGAATCCAATTTTTTTTGTTTTTAAAAAATTTTGAACCGATTCAATCCAAAAACAGAAAATCTACATGACGTTAGATTTGAAATTATTTAACCCAATTAACTACCCAACTCAAACGGGTTTTAAATTAAACCCCCAATGCTCTATCATTTAGGGTTTGAATCAATTTCAAACCTAATTTGCTTAGATTCAAACCCACCACCATTTCCTACAAGAAAATGCTTCAACCTTCGTCCTTACAAAAGGCCTCTTTCTCTGCAAATCCGATTAAGAAAAAATTAATAAACCCCCAATAAAAGACAAAAATCTGAACCAATTCGATTTGGGTTTTGGGAGGAGGGAGAGTGTTAGCGCTTGTAAGAAATTGAAATTTAAACTACTAATAATTTATGGAAATACAATTCTTTTCTTCCCCTTTTCCTCTTCCCATTACAGACTCTTATAATAACTTTCTAATTAGTTTTGCAACTAATCAGACCCACAATTCCACTAACAATAACGGACTACTAATAACAACTAATACTAACAACTGACAGCATTACATACACGCTCACACCACAATTCCACTAACAATAACTGACTACTAATAACAACTAATACTAACAACTGACAGCATTACATACACGTCTCACAACATCTGCTAACTAGACACGTACTAACAATACTCTAACTACTAGATGCCAACTGGCAATGGTAGTGGGGCGTGTAACAGAGAGAGGGAGAGGGAGGAGAGAAAGATATACCTATTGTTGGACAGATGGAGAGAGATCTTTCTTGTTGGAAGGAAGGAGGGAAGCAATCACAAATTCACAGGTAGAAGGGGAATGTAGAGAAGAACGCGATTTTTTCAAGTTAGGACGTCGAAACAAACGCTCCCGGCACTAAAAGTGCAGGGAACGTTCCCGACCCTTATTGCCTTAGAAAGGTGGGGCCACGGCAAAGGCTTACCATTAGTGTCATTTACTCCGGACGTACCAAGAAGTATATTTTGAGCAAAATATGGTAAACCTTTGCTGCGCAAATGTTAGCAGCGGTACCAAGCAGGGCCTTAGTGATCTTCGCTTTGTCATTGTAATTCGGGCAATAGTCCCCTGTACCAAAAAAAAAAGCCCAGATTGTACTCTTTGTTTTGATGTGGAAAAGATGAAGCTATATTTTATAATATTGAACAACCAATTAAAATTAATTAGTTATTGAAATAAAACATAATAATAATAATTAATAACAAGTATTGTGCACGTGCATTGCACGTAGTTAAAAGTAATTGTGGGGAAAGAGAAAGAAATAGAGAGAAAATCGGAGAAAGAGGGGGAGAGAATCATATATAGAAGAAAATAAAAGAGAAAATAAAGGAGTTAGATTGAGAAAATCGTGGGAGGGAGATTTAAGGAAGTAATGAGAGTTTAGTGTGAAATGTCCATATTGTCTAACTTTGAGGGGCAAAAAGTTATAAAAATATCCCTATATGTTTTCTGAGAAAAAATGTTTCCAAGGGTTTTGAATTTAAAAAGCCTAAAAAAGACAATTGACTTAATTAAGGGGCATGTTATAGACCATATGGATATGGATAAGGGCTGTGAGTCAAACTGAGGTCAAACCAGTTTGACTACAACTAAAGTTTTAAAAATTATAAAAAAGTCCTTAATTAATTTAGTATTTTATTTTAAAAACCTTAGGATATGGGCTGTTGGAAAAAATGGTTTTTATCCCACTTTCAAAGAGAAAACCATCACCGATCAAACCCCTTCTTCTTCCCCATACAATTTTTGTTCCTTCATGAACCTCCAGACATAAATTTCCGGTCACCGGTAGCATTTTTCGGAAGCATTATTTTGGTGTTATTAACATTGTGGATGGTGATGAAGTTGGGAAGAAAACTCTATTAATGGAGGATTCTTCTCAAACACTTGGGAAGAGATTATTGGATCTTCTAACCCAATCAAACAAGAAAAATCTGAGATAAAGACAACCTATTAACAAGTTTATTCTTCGATTTTTAAGTTCAAAACTGCATTTATTTATTTTTTCGTTCGCTGTTTGTTCTTACTGGTACGAGGGAACAATAAGATAAATGTTCTTTCTGGTATAGAGGAACACGATGACAAATTTTTTACCCAGAACAAGCGAACAATATGACAAATGTTCTACTAGCGATAAGTGAACAAAATGATAAATTCTCTACCTAGTATATGGGAACAAGATGATAAATATTTTAACAGGGGGCGCTTGGTAGCTAATTAGAATTTTTACTAATAGGAAAGGTTTCCCATGGGCCCAATTTTTTAAGGTAAATTCCTTGCATACGTTCCCGACCAATTTAGAGTCCGGAACATTTGCAGTCCTCTAAAGGGCCAAACTAAATCGCTGATTTCTCAAGTACTTCTTTTGACTAATCTATCTTCTCTCTTCTTTTAACTTAAGAGTAGCAGGTCTCTCCTTCTCTCTCTTTCTGTAATTTTAAGATCTGAAAAAAGATGGAGAAGAAGAAACCCTATTCTCTACAACTCTTAAGATCTAAGAAGAAGGAGAAGAAGAAACACTATTCTCAGTAACTTTTAAGATCTAAGAAGAAGGAGAAGAAGAAACCCTAAGGCAATTTTTTAAATTCAGCACACAATCAAGTAGAGTCATTAGCATCAGCAAAAATCAGCCTACAAGTTCAAAGATACCTATCATTTTCACCTTTTCAACAATGGATTTTGTTCATGTGAGGAATATTGGTGATATGGCTTGACCCTAATGTCCCAAATCAAACAGGATTTTTATGTTTTACAGAGCTTTGAGGTTTTCTTTATGCTTATTTAAAGATCTAATTTGTTAGATTTTTAGATCTAATAAAAGAAAATTTGAAGTACTGCTACAAGAAAATATCGTACCAAATTATTTTGGTTAATATTTTTTTCTAATTTATTGTAGGTTATCGTTAAAATTTATGGTTAATCTTAAATTAATTATATAGTTCTTAAAACCTTTATTTTATCTTGATAAAAGATTTTTGGGTTCTTTTTACTGTATTTTTAAGAAATAACTATGAATTAAATTCTTTTATTATTGAAATTATGGATGAAGTCTAAGTTTGTTAAAGCCCTCTTTTTTATTATGAATTTACGATAAAGAGATTTTCAATCGAACTATTGTTTTTACCTAATTTTCTAATTGAGGATCATACAAATGAGAAAGTAAAAAAGAACGAATGTAATTCAGTTTGCATTTACAGTGCATACCAACCAGCATGATATGTTTTCAGTACATTTACAGTGCCTATACCAAGCAGCACTATGGTAAACACTTGCAATGGGGAACATTTGCTAGCCACAAACATTTACTGTGATACCAAGCAAGGCCTATAATGCAATATATGTACATTTATACTATTAATTAAGGCCACTGGTAACTACCATCCAAAATTGGATAAGGGCTGTGAGGTGATAAGGGCTGTTCAAAATAATATAAAGGCCATAAGTGATATGGGCTGTTTCACTGATTTTATATATTTATTTTGAGGTCCTTAGAAGTGTTTTTTTTACTAACCACTTTTCCAAAGGGTACTAACCAAACCCCATCTTCTTCCCCATATAATTTTTGTTCCTTCATTAACCTTCGAACATAGTTTTCTGGACACCGGAAGCATTCTCCAGTAGCATCATTTTGGTATTATTAACATTGTGGATGGTGTTGAATTTGGGAAGAAAGCTCCATTAATGGAAGATTCTTCTCAAAACACTTGGGAAGGGATTATTAGATCTTCCATTTTTCTAAAAATTGGCAGAAACGATTGCATTACAAACATCCCCGGCCATACCAAGTAGGGCCTATATATTTTTTATTTTGTTGAGGAATATATATTGCCTATATATATATATATATATGTAATCTTACTAATTTAATTAAGGCCATGATGTAGTAAGGATATCAACCTTAGGAGGTTAAGGGGGAGTGTACTTCATGGTATTGAGACAGGGTGTACAAGGGGTATCCAAGTGGATACGGATTCGGGTTAGAGATAAACTCTGAATGTTTGTTTGTACTAGTTTATTTTTTCTCATAGTGAAGTTGGGTTTTCTCCATGGACGTAGCCCATAGGTAGGTTTTTGTCAACCACGTGAAATATGGTGTCTCATGGTGTGTTGTTTATTATTGGGATCATCGACTTAGTTTGTTATGCTTCCATGAGGGATTTTGGTCTTTAAAATCCTAACAGTAAGAGTATCTCCTAAAATCTCCATAAAAAACCTCACCTACATTATTGAATATCCAAACATGAAAATTTTAAAAGCCTAGATAGCCTTAAAAAGTGCAGATATTCAATTTAGTATAATAAAACAATAATATTACAAATTGCGTACTCAGAATATGCAAATTAACTATGAACATTTGGGTTCTTACACTTGAGTTTGCTTACCATAAACTTTAATACTTTATTGAACATTAAAACATGCAAATTTGAAATGCATCTAGGCTTACAAATGTACAGATGCTGATAAATATGTAAATTAAGCTATGCAAATCACAACTTGCATACTCGCTTGAGTTTTTAAATATAAATATCTTCGTTAAAAACCCACGTGAACACTTTACTTGAGCATCTTGTTTTTTTAATTTAATTTGAAACAGTTCTTCTAAGATCGACAACAATAAATGGATATTTAACCTATTATATAAACATTTACCTCAACCATGTAATTCAGTCCTACCATTCTATTTTCCATGCTACAACTTCTATCGACCCAAGAGATAGAATATTTGCATAACAAATTCTTAATTGCATAAAATCAGCAGGTGTAATTCAATTAAGAAATTTTTATGTAAATATTCCATCAAAAATGGCTTTTACACAAAGTAAAAATATATGACGTGGATGGAATTGTCACAGGTACTATGAGAGTAGATCCTTTGTCCCCAAATCCTTTATCATCTACCCGTCCCCTTGTTGATTTTGCCTTGTCAGGCCTACATGGAGATGATCTAACGGCTAATATTTGGAGAGAATGTTCTCCTTACCCTAAAGATAATTCTCACGAAAAATTATATATACCATTCAAAAACTTCTAACCCTATATCAAAAGTTGATTGAAAAATTAACCATCCATTATTCGGTATAATAATGATTTCATCGAATGTTGAGGGTGTTAAGAGTTTTAGAATTGGCTGATATTTTGTGAGAATGAGGAGAATATTCTCACCAAATATGAACCATTGGATTGTCTCTATGGGAGCTCTACAAGGAAAAATCAACAAGAGAACAGGGAGTAGATAGAGGATTGGAGGACAGAGGATCTGCTCCCAGATACTAGTGCAAAGAAATTTTCCAGGAACAACAAATTAATTAAGGGTATGTTTGGATAGTGAGAAAAGCATTTTGATAAGAAAAGTGTTTTCTCAAAAAAACCATTTTCCTATCAAAATTGATTTACCATCTTTGTTTAGGGTGTTTGAATAAGTTGAGAAAATAATTAGTTTTCTCGTGACATTTTGTTGGAAACGTTGTATTTGAGCAGCACCTTTGGGTCCCTATTTCAGTAGGTCTCACATACCATTTGATATGGTACAATGCATGAGCATGTTCCTCTCGTCGAGCAGATGCTCATAGTATACTTATTTGCTCAAATATGTTTTCGGGTGAATGAGAAATTAGAATATTTCAAAGTACCTATATTGAAACTATGACGAAATAGTTTAGTACCATATTGGAATCTCACTATAAAGTATATGGGAGCTTAAGTCCTTAGTCAACCATTGGGTTTAGGCCCCAAGGGTATCTCCACTTTAGTGGAAGGGGGAAGACATTGATGGGCTTAGGTTTAACACACACGTGCATCGCCACCGTGGGTCGTTCGGCCAGCTTGACCCAGTTCAATTTGCACGCAAGTGGGCCTGAGCCTCACAAGCCCAACATTATTTTTACATCAGAAAACCCTCCAAAACCCATTAGCAATTCAAATAATTATTTGAACTGATGCCTCCAGAAGGTGTCCATAAGAATGGACATCATCCAGAGTCCTATTACTATCCAACAGAGTTTTTCTTTGAGTTTGGAGTTCTACTACTACAAGAAAGGTAAGTCATTGTATCTTGGGAGACAGAAGCTATTAAACCATGAGCATTAGAGCTGGGTGAATCTATCTTAAGGCTAAAGGATTCAATCTTAGCCTCGACCCTTCAATCTACTTTATTTATTTCTATTTCTTTTCTTCTTCTTCTTCTTCTCTTCTCATCTGATTGCGAATCTCAAAGAAATTGTAGTAACACCCACCTAGTACTCTAACAATCTTAAGATAGAAGATGCCATGTATTACTCGGGGTGTCAATGGGTACCAAAATACCCGGAACTGAACGGTACTGAAATCGTTTTCTGCGGTTCCGGGACCTCATTTTGTGGATCCGATTAATCTTGGATCCATTTCGGATCTACCTGTTTTAGATCCGTTTAATTTTAGATCCACCTAATGGGTACCCGTGGGTACTCGGTTTTGTATAAATTTTATAATTTTATAGTTTAATTTTTAATGCCCCGCCATCACATTTCAGGTCTACAGCCCTTACTCAATGAGAACTAGGTATTCCGGCGGAACCATTAACATCCTGTAGCTCTAGGGTATAAGCGTTACACCAAGCTAACAAGAAGCTTGCACTCACATTCAAGACAGAAGTATAATAAAGCTAAAATAAACTTTATTAACTCAAAAATAAATTATCATATGAACAAACGAATAAATAAATAATCTCAAAGAATAGTGGACTATACATATGTCCAAACTCAACTAAACTTGATTAAAAGAATAATTAATGTCTTCACAGAAATTTAGAAAAACTCCGAAGACTTATTCTCGAACTACGAACATCTCCGCTATTGATTATTCACCTGATGACCTAGACCTGAAAAGATTAATGGTGCTAGGTCAAAACCTAGCCAGCAAGTTCACTAGTTCCTTTGGCTTAGACTCAGGAGAACCATGAGTTTTACAAGAGTGCATTAACAATATTGCATTTGATATGTCAATAAACGATTAGACATGGTAAATAGATGCACAAGATAATGGCTGTTGTGTTTTATGATCTTTGCTTAAGATTTGGTTCTCGTAACATGTGGTGTACCTAATTACTACCCATGTTTCACCCGTCCCTGTAGTTCAATTGAGACACTGGTCGTGCGCCACGTAAATCCGATGAACCGCCTCGAAATCTGCCCCTGAACACTGGTAACTCTGTCGGCGTTACTTAAGTGTCAAGTGATTCCGTAGACCTCACTTGGCGATTCCGTAGACCTCGCTTAGAGTGGACCAGGCCTATATAGGACCTAAACTATGTTTGCACACAAGCCAAACAAGTTGATTAAGCACACATCAAGCTTATGGAGGTTTCTTTTATGTTACATATATCTACAAGCATTCATCTTCATGGAAACAGTTAACAAGTGGTTTAACTATGTATTCCATATTTTTTTTAAATACATAAATAAACCATATCCAACATGTCATATCATGATATCCATTAACTAAAAGCCTACTTTCAAAAGGACTCCAAAATAACTTATTTTAGGGTTGACAGTCAGTTGGTATCGATACCCTTCCTATAAGTATCGATAACAACCATTATAAAGGTGACAGATACCTCTAGTATCGATACCCCTCAAGATGGGTATTGATACTATACCTTCCTGTCGATCATTAATAAGTAGGTATCAATACCCTCGGAGTGGGTATCGATACCCTGGGTCTTATCGTGATTATTAGTAGATACCTCTGGTATCGATACCCATCATGGTGTGTATCGATACTAGCCCTATTTATCCACTATTAATGGGCAGGTATCGATACCCCCGGGTTTCCCTCGCGAATTTAGGGTTTATTCCGCTCGAGAACTCCATGGGAACTTGGTTTTCTCTCCTACAAGTGTTAGGGAATCATATACACAACATATATAGTTCCCTTGCATTCAAACCATTAGAAACATGCTCACATCCTACGTTTATGGATTTCATGCACTCATTCATGTAGTTAGCATGCAAACAACATATATACTAGGTTTTCATGCATTTAATCATTAAGGAAGCATACCAACATCATAGAAAACCTAAATCTACACCAAAAGAGCAAGTTACTACTTACCTTAAAACAAAACGATTCCGCTGCTCGAAGAAGAAGAAGAAGAATCCCTACACTTTACGCCTTCAGCCCCTTCTCTCACACACGCGATCCTTCCTCGATCAATCTTCAAGAGAAATTTGGAGTTTCTCTACTTCCAACCTTGGTCGGTTCTCTCTCCCTTGTTCTCCCTCTCTCTTTGTCGATCAATACAACAAGAAGGAGTTTGAGTTTAGTTTATATTTATAATTAGTTTAAACCCAATCTTACTAAAACTCTATCAAGGTGCCTTTAGCAATAGTGGGTGCCCCCTAACATTAGTAATTTAAATTAAAAGGGTATTACAATCTACCCCCCTAAAAGTGGATTTTGTCCTCGAAATCGCACATACCTCTTCAAAAATGTCCGGGTAACTTGCGCGCATCTCTTCTTCTCTCTCCCACGTGGCCTCACGCTCATCGTGATGATGCCACTGCACCTTCGCCCAAGGTTTTGATCTTGACCTGAGCTTCTGTTCCTTGTCGTCAAGGATCCTATAAGGCTTCTCGACATAAGTTGCTCCTGGCTGTAACTCTAACTCGTGGAAATCGACCACTGCTGGGCAATCCTCATCTCAGAGATGCTTCCGAAGCATAGACAAATGGAAGACATCATGAACTCCTGCAACTGGTCTGGTAAAGCTAACCGGTAAGCCACTTTCCCTACTATTTCTAGGATAGGAAAAGGTCCAATGAAACGCGGTGTTAACTTCCCTTTCTTACCAAAACGAAGAACACCCTTCATCAGTGATACCTTCAGTAGCACTTGATCACCTAACTCAAACTCAAGTTCCCTACGCCTCTGATCGGCGTAACTTTTCTAATGACTCTCAGCTGCTCGCATACGCTCCCTGATTAGAGCTATCTTCTTTGTATTCTGTTGTACAGTTTTCGATCTTGGAAGTTTCGACTCTCCGACTTCTGCCCAACATACTGGGGATCTACAAGGTCTACCATACAATGCTTCAAACGTTGCCATCCCTATACTGGTTTGGTAACTGTTATTATAGGCAAACTCAATAAGCAGTAATGAATCTTCCCAATTACCCTTGAAGTCTAGAACTACACAACGGAGCATATCTTCCAACACTTGGTTAACTCTCTCCGTCTGCCCATCCGTCTGAGGATGAAAAGCCATGCTAAAATCAAGCTGTGTTCCCATAGCTTCTTGAAAAGCTCTCCAATACTTTGAGGTAAATAAAGTATCCCGATCTGATACTACTGAGACTGGAACTCCGTGATATCGAACTATCTCCTTTACATATAATGTTGCTAACTGCTCTGCAGTATATGTCTTCTTGACTGGCACGAAGTGTGCGTATTTGGTCAATCTATCCACGATCACCCATATGGAGTCATTTCCCTTCCTAGTCTTGGGTAATTCGTCGATAAAATCCATAGATATATTCTCCCATTTCCACTCGGTATATCTAAGGACTGCAGAGTACCCACTGGTTTTCGATGTTCTGCCTTCACTTGCTGACAAGTAAAACACGTTCGAACAAACTCTGCTACGCTTCGCTTCATTCCTAACCACCAGAAAAGTCGTTTGAGATCCGATACATCTTGTTCTCTCTAGGATGTATAGTGTACTTACTACGATGTGCCTCGTTCAAGATGTTCCTCCTCAGCTCAGATTTCTCTGAAACACACAAGCGACCCTTGAGCCTCAAGCCACCATCTTCCCCTACAGTCATATCTGTGATTTCTTCTTGTTGAATACCTGCAACTTTGTCACGGCACCATTAATTGTTTCCTTGCTCATAGATGATTTGGCTTATTAGAGTAGGTCGAATGACTACACTACCCAACAACAGTTGTCTCTGCTCGCGGGTTGCCAAATCGAAGTCATACTTCGAAGTTGTCTCCAATAGTCGCCACTACTGGACATCATAGTCGCCACTATACCCCTAGGCTGCCTACTTAGAGCATCTGCCACCACGTTGGCCTTTTTCGGATGATACTGCAACTGAAAGTCATAATCTTTCAGTAGTTCCCAACATCTATGCTGCCTCATATTTAGTTCCTTTTGTAAAAACAAATATTTGAGGCTCTTATGATCCGAAAAGAGCTCAAATGTCTCGAAGCATAAGCAACCACTCGGTTTCTGCTTCAGAACATATCTCAGTCCTTAATACGACGCATCGGTAAACACCACAAGTCTGGTTCCACTTTTCGGTATGATCAAAACTCGGGTTGTCGTCAACTTTGCCTTCAGTTCTTGAAACACTTGCTCACACTTATCATCCCACTTGAATGGAATGCCCTTCTTAGTGAGATTAGTCAAAGGGCCCGCTATCCGCGAAAATCCTTCGATAAACCGCCTATAGTACCCAGCCAAACCTTGAAACTTCGAACCTCTGACACCGTAGATGGTTGGCGCCACTCCAGCACAGCCTGAACCTTGGAGGGATCTACTGTCACTCCCGCTCCTGACACTACGTGTCCTAAAAACTTTACCTCTTATTGCTAAAATTCGCATTTCTTGAATTTAGCATACAACTGGTGCTCTCGTAGAGTCTGAAGCACTCTACGCAAATGAATCTCGTTATCCTCTCGTGTCTTAGAGTAAATTAGAATGTCATCAATGAAGACAATTACGAACTGATCCAAGAAGTCTCTAAAAACCTAATTCATTATATCCATAAACACAGCTAGTGCATTGGTAAGTCCAAACGGCATTACCAAGAACTCGTAGACCAATATTTTGTCAGAAATGTTATCTTGGGAATGTCCTGTTCTCGAACTCTAAGCTGGTGATAACCTGACCTTAAGTCTATCTTAGAGAACTATTGTGCTCCCTTAAGTTGATCAAACAGATCATCTATCCTAGGCAAATGATACTTATTCCTTACCGTAGCCTTGTTCAATTCCCGGTAGTCTATATATACTCTCATGGACCCATCTTTCTTTTTAATAAAAAGAACTGGTGCATCCTAAGGTGACTAACTACGATGTACGAAACCCTAAGCCAAAAAGCTGGTCTATTTGGTTCTTTAATTCTTTCATCTCTATTGGAGCCATCCGATTTTGTGACTGGAACCAGCTCCTAACAGAAGTCTATCTCTTTGTGTCATAACCCTAGGGCCTCGCTAAATACATCGCGGTATTCGCGCACCACAAGAATCGATTGAAGCCCTCCACCTTCAACTGGTTGCTCTAACATATCCACAAAGCACAGGTGTGTCCTATCAAGACCACATCCTTGCGACAACGACAGTACGTATGTCGTTTCCTCTGGTATAGAAAATGTTATCATTTTCGCGTAACAGTCTAACTTTGCATGGTATGCAACAAACCAATCATGCCTAGTATCACATCAAAGCCCTCTAGACCTAACACAAAAAGATCTGAGGCGAAGTCTAGTTTTTCCAAACTACTAACACAACCCCTGCAAACTAGTTCTACTGGCACTGTCCTCCCCATAGGTGACATAACAAAGAAAGGGTAATCGCACCTTTTTGGCCTAAGTGTCAAGGTGTCCAAGAATATACGTGATATAAAGAAATAAGAAGCTCCAGAATCAAAAAGGATTCGGCCAGGCCGAGTGTGAATTAGGAATGTACTTTCTACCATTCCCTCTGGCGCTCTCACATCCCTAGGAACTACAGCATAGGCTCTACCCTGAGGCTGTCCTTGTTGTTGTCCCTGCTGCTGTCTCTCTTGATTAGGCGCTGGTTGTGTTCAAGCTTGACCTTGTCCGTTCTGCCTCAGCTGTTGATTCTGCCTAGCCCCTTGTGCCCCATTGCGTTGTGGGCAATCCGCTGCTCTGTGGCCTACCTCTCCACAAGCATAACAAGGACCTCTAATCGATCACTTATTGCCCCCTTCAGTTTTCAGTGCTTTGGGCTGTGCCGGAACTACCGCACCGGTGTTCTTTTCTTCAGTTTTCTGTCTCTTCCAGTTACCCCGGTTCTCTCGATTTCTGCCTTGCTTTCCTTGACCATTATTTTGATCACGCTTATCAGCTGACTTGATCTAAACTTTCTCACTCCTTTTCAGGTGTGCCTCTTCGATTTTCTAATCATAGAGTCGTGCACACAACACAACCTTAGCAAATGTATCAATACTCGGCTGCCCAATGATATGCCTAGAGATCTGTCTGTTCAATCCCCTTAGAAACTTCTGTAGCTTACTCTGCTCAGTCGGAATAAGACTTGGTGCATACAAAACTAGTCTGGAGAATTCCCTCTCATATTTGACTATTGTGTGGTCGTCTTTCTGTCTTAACTCTTAGAAATCCTTCTCCATCCCCATTCGTGCACTTTGAAGAATATATTGGTCAAAGAATATCTCTTGAAATTGCTGCAAAGTTGGGGTGGTAGTATCCAAATCCTGGGAACGAGACTCCCACCAATCCAAAGCGTCATCTACAAGCTAGAAAGCCACAAACCTCTGTTTATATTCTTTCAGACACTCAAAAGTACGGAACATCTTTTCCAACTCTTTGATCCACTGATAAGCCACTAATAGATCTGTAGAACCCCCAAAAGTTTGTAGCTTCAGACTCAGAAAGTGCTTTTGCAACTCTAGCCACGGGGTGCTCCTGTCCGTACCACTGGTGGATGTGGCACTTGAACTGGAGCTGGTGCCACTGGACCCCTAGCACCCAATCTAGCATCCAGCCTGGCACCCACAACTGCCCCTACTGACTTTGTGATTAACTGACGTAACATCATCCACTCTGGCATTTAAGGATTGACACATCCTACCCGATTCAGACTCGATCCTTGCCCTATCTCTCCCTGTTGTGGGGTGGAGGAACCTCAGGTTGCGGCGCATTCACCTCACCAATAGGAACATCATCGTTGTTCCCCAGAGCACCCCTACCTCCACGCCGACCACCTCTACCTCTTTCTTGCCTCCTAGACATAGTTCTGAGACACAAGAAAAAGAGGATAAGAAACGAAACTAAGTCTATCGCTATCCAAGCCAAACAACAAGCAAACAACAAGCAAGGCAATTCGTTCAAGTGCACCCTTAGGCTTTGTGCCTAACGGGTCACAAACAACATCCTAACTCATTTTA
The DNA here is from genome assembly GCA_002174775.1 of Macleaya cordata. Taxonomy (NCBI): domain Eukaryota; kingdom Viridiplantae; phylum Streptophyta; class Magnoliopsida; order Ranunculales; family Papaveraceae; genus Macleaya; species Macleaya cordata. Next base: position 42,199 of record MVGT01000171.1, on the reverse strand, counting down.
CTCCCTCTAGGACTTTGAACCTGAGGCTCTGATACCAACTGTAATGCCCCGCCCTCATATTTCAGGTTTGCAGCCCTTACTCAATGAGAACTAGGCATTCTGGCAGAACCATTAACAACTTGTAGCTCTAGGGTGTACGCGTTACACCAAGCTAACAAGAAGCTTGCACTCACATTCAATACACAAGTAAAATAAAGCTAAAATAAACTTTATTAACTCAAAAATAAATTGTCATATGAACAAACGAATAAATTAATAATCTCAAAGAATAGTGGACTATACATATGTCCAAACTCAACTAAACTCGATTAAAATAATAATTAATGTCTTCACAGAAATTTAGAAAAACTCTGAAGACTTATTATCGAACTACGAACATCTCCGCTATTGGTTATTCGCCTAATGACCTAGACCTGAAAGGATTAATGGTGCTAGGTCAAAACCTAGCCAGTAAGTTCACTAGTTCCCTTGGCTTAGATTCAGGAGAACCATGAGTTTCACAAGAGTGCATGAACAATATTGCATTTGATATGTCAATAAACGATTAAACATGGCAAAGAGATGCACAAGATAACGGTTGTTGTGTTTTATGATCTTTGCTTAAGATTTGGTTCTCGTAACATGTGGTTTACCTAGTTACTACCCATGTTTCACCCGTCCCTGTAGTTCAATTGAGACACTGGTCGTGCACCACGTGAATTCGATGAACCGCCTCGAAATTCTCCTCCGAACACTGGTAACTCTGTCGGCATTACTTAAGTGTCAAGTGATTCCGTAGACCTCACATGGCGATTCCGTAGACCTCGCTTGGAGAGGACCAGGCCTATATAGGACTTAAACTATGTTTGCACATAAGCCAAACAAGTTGATTAAGCACACATCAAGTTTATGGAGGTTTCTTTCATGTTACATATATCTACAAGCATTCATCTTCATGGAAACAGTTAACAAGTGGTTTAATTATGCATTCCATGTTTTTTTTAAATACATAAATAAACCATATCCAAATGTCATATCATGATATCCATTAACCAAAAGCCTACTTTCAAAAGGACTCCAAAACAACCTATTTTAGGGTTGACAGTCAGTTGGTATCGATACCCTTCCTATAGGTATTGATAACAACCATCATAAAGGTGACATATACCTCTGGTATTGATACCCCTCAAGATGGGTATTATACAATACCTTCCTGTCGATCATTAATAAGTAGGTATCCATACCCTCGGAGTGGGTATCGATACCCTGGGTCTTATCGTGATTATTAGCAGATACCACTGGTATCGATACCCATCATGGTGTGTATCGATACTAGCCCTATCTATCCACTATTAATGGGTATGTATCAATACCCTCTGGTTGGGTATCGATACCCCCGGGTTTCCCTAGCGAATTTAGGGTTTATTCCTCTCGAGAACTCCATGGGAACTTGGTTTTCTCTCCTATAAGTGTTAGGGAATCATATACACAATATATATATAGTTCCCTTGCATTCAAACCATTAGAAACTGTTGGAGAAAATATGATCTAGATTAAATTGTGCAGCGGAAACAAATAACTATTTTCCCTTCACAGGATCACATGAGGATGCATGAATTAAAACAATAGCATGAAGATCAGATACATACTGTTTAAACGCTTGCATGTAATTCCAGATCTTCCTTCCACATTCTGGATCAATCATCGAAAACTCAAAAAGATACAGCAACAGTATTTCGGCCATAACTCTCTAACGGTTGATCCGATTCGCTACATGATATATGCTTTTTGTAGAAAATTGAATTTTCTACAACTTTGCGTGAAATAGAAAAGCTCCAATTCTGCCCTGAAGTGCCTCAAAACGCGATTTTAAATTCTAACGGGAATATACTACGAATTTTGGGTTTCTAAAACCCTAAAGCTCATAACTTGAATTCTAAATTGGGAGAAAGTTTTAGATACACAAGTTAGGGTGGGCTATCTTATGAACCCTATCTCTATTTATAGAGAAAGACTCTCTTCCCATATCTTTAGCTCCAAGTTAGGTCCATATGGGCCCCACTTACTTAAGCTTTTGATTTATTACTTTGAGGTCCATATATCTCATATAATTCTCAAATAATAAATCTAATTGCA
>MVGT01000171.1:4469-34050 GCA_002174775.1 Macleaya cordata | reverse complement strand
ACTTTTAATCCTTTTCTTTCTTGAAAAATTTAGAAACCCTTTCTTTTGGTCAAGAACAACAAGAATACTATTTTCTTTTTCTTGGATCCCAATCTAATCTTTGTGTACAGACCTTTTTTCAAAAATTAATCCAACCCTTATCAATCTCATTGATATAAATTTAATCCCTAAGTATTTTGGATTAATCAAACCCTTAAATAATTAAGAATAACCTTAAGTAAATAAAAATTCTTGTAATAATTCATGCAGTGCCTCAAGCCTGCTCTGATACCACTGTTGGGGAAAATATGATCTAGATTAAATTGTGCAGCGGAAACAAATAACTATTTTTCCTTCACAGGATCACATGAGGATGCATGAATTAAAACAATAGCATGAAAATCAGATACATAACGTTTAAACGCTTGCATGTAACCCCAGATCTTCCTTCCACATTCTGGATCAATCGTCGAAAACCCGAAAAGATATAGCAACTGTATTTCGGCCATAACTCTCTAACGGTTGATCCGATTTGCCTACATGATATATGCTTTTTTTAGGAAATCGAATTTTTTACAACTTTACGTGAAATAGAAAATCTCCAATTTTGCCCCGAATTGCCTCAAAACGCGATTTTAAATTCTTACGGGAATATACTACGAATTTTGAGTTTCTAAAACCATAAAGCTCATAACTTGAATTCTAAATTGTGAGAGAGTTTTAGATACACAAGTTAGGGTGGGCTATCTTATGAACCCTATCTCTATTTATAGAAAAAGACTCTATTCTCATATCTTTAGCTCCAAGTTAGGTCCATATGGGCCCCACTTACTTAAGCTTTTGATTTATTACTTTGAGGTCCATATATCTCATATAATTCTCAAATAATAAATCTAATTGCAGTTAAGTCCACTAAATAACTGCAACTGAATACTCTCAAGTAAATGAATATTATTCAGAAGCCCTTCACTCGTTATACCAGCAAATAGTCCCTCCACTTAACTGATATTCGTAATATACACCAAGGTAACATTAACTATTAATGTCAGCACCTTTCGAGTAATTACATCTTAGTCCTTGCCTGCCATATCATACCATTATAATTATTCTAATAATCCAATAAACATTTTATAGGATCACTGCGCAGTCTAGAATAATTAATACTCTTGATTAGGCTCTCAAGGGAATATCATTTTGGTGTGGATTCCTTATTGACACAAAGTAATCCCACTAAGTGATTTCGACCACCCAACCTACCCAGAATATTGGATCACGTTTGCGTTGTCTGACCTCACTGTTTGGTAGATCAAAGTGAGTAGAAACCAACTTGTAGGGTATACTCTGCTCTCAGGATTTAGGACATTTGCAATAAGCAAGTTTTACAGAATCTTTTTATATGCTGACAATAATATAAAAAGTATTCTGTCTGACCTGTTCAGTGTATTCCTAATACACCAACACACTGACTTAGAGTCGCCACTCCGGTGATGGAGATACATCACCCTATAATATAGAAGTCTAGTGTGTTATAGTCTTATCAGATGAATTGTTCAGATTCATCACTGACTATGAACTATGCAAGAATATGAGGAACTAGTAAATTACATCTCACCATGTATGAACACTTCATACAAATAACTTACTTACAACATTATCTTGTGAACAACACTTAATCCATCATATGAATAAAGTAATAATATAATATCATGCTCATTAATAAATATAATTTATCAATATTGTCAATTTAAATTATTTTAGGGCATAAACCCCAACAGAAACATGCTCACATTCTACGTTTATGGATTTCATGCACTCATTCATGTAGTTAGCATGCAAACAACATATATACTAGGTTTTCATGCATTTAATCATTAAGGAAGCATACCAACATCATAGAAAACCTAAATCTACACCAAAAGAGCAAGTTACTACTTGCCTTAAACTGAAACGATTCCGCTACTCGAAGAAGAAGAAGAAGAAGAATCCCTTTATTTGAAGCCTTCAGCCCCTTCTCTCATACATGCGATCCTTCCTTGATCAACCTTCAAGAGAAACTTAGAGTTTCTCTACTTCCATCCTTGGTCGGTTCTCTCTCCCTTGTTCTCCTTCTCTCTTGGTCGATCAATACAATAAGGGGTTTGAGTTTAGTTAATATTTATAATTAGTTTAAACCCAATCTTGCTAAAACTTTGTCAGTGTGCCCTTAGCAATAGTGGGTGCCCCCTAACATTAGTAATTTAAATTAAAAAGGTATTACAAATTTACTATTGTACAATAAATTTTTAATTTTTTTTTAACTTTTTTTAATTAAAAAAAGAAGTCAATGACTAATATACAACAAATTTCATAAGAAAATAAATTTTATAATTGAATAAAATACAAAAATACAAAATAAAAATAGGTTTTATGTAGAAAAAATAAAAAATAAAAATTAAAAATAGGTAACGGATACCCGCGGGTACCTGCGGATCCTAGCGGTACCGGATCCGGAACCACCAATTGAGGTTCCGGAATCAGAACCGGTAGGGTCCAGAACCTCTTTATATTAACGGGACCGGATCTGAGACCTTTAGGTTCCGATCCGGAACCGTCCCGTTGACCCCCCTATGTATTACTGTGATTGTGATTCTAAAAGTTGCAATCAGATCTAATCTTTTCGCATTTGGTTTTATACTTATTACTATGTAGTTTTACAAACACTCTGTGATTTTAGTTTATTTTTCTGATTTAAATCTGCTTTCATTTTGATTTTACTACCGTTAATTACTAAGAGGGCGTTTAGCAACCAGAAGCAGAAGTGCTTCTACTTCTAAAAAAAACAAAAATGCTTTTGAGAAGTAAAAAATAAGGAGAAGTTAGTACGGTAAACTATTGACTTATAAGTCTAAAAAATGATGAGTTATTAGTTGTTATACGATATTCGAGGAGTAGCAACTTCTAAGAAGTAGAAAAGTAAAAAAATTTGCTCCAAAAAGAAGCAACTTTTTTGCATCTATAAGTCACTTTGAAAAAATGGTGCCATACAAACTTTTTTTACTTTTTGACTTATATAAGTAAAAAAGTAACTTCTTAAGTGTTTGCCAAACGACCTCTAACAGTTCTTTAAAAAGTCTATTTTTTAATTTGCTAGATCAGAATTTGTGGCCCAAAGGATGCACTTAATTAATAAGACTCATTCTTTGGTATCCCTGGCTATTAGATTCATGTTGCAAACACCTTGCATGGCAGTTGACCATTCACTGACTTTTGTTCGATTCTTGATAAGAAGTTGCCAACTCTTTTCATTCTTATGATATCTTAGTCTTTGTATTAATTTATATTTTCTATTTATCTGAGGTTTGGCTCAATGAATTTTAACTCTAAATCTTTTAATTTACACTAATCAAAATTAGTTTGGTACTTCAAAATATGTTAACTTTGTAACATCGTTACTTGGATTATCAAATGTCCTTGTTTACAACTCCAGTTTCAGTTATTAACAAGTTGGAAAAGATGGCTCGAGATTTCTTATGGAATGATAACAGGGACCAATCCAAATAACGTTTGGTGTTTTGGGAGGGTAAACTGAAAAAATAAAGGAGAACTGGGCATTCGAAGTTTAAGAGTTTTGAATACAAAATTGAAGATGAAATGGCTTTGGCGTTTTGGCATCGAGAGAGACACATTATGGTACTAAGTTATTATGCAAAAGTATGGGCATTCAGAGTTAGAATCGGAATCAAATATCCAAAAAAGTATCTATGGGACTGCGCTATAGAGGAGTGTATGTAATATGTGAGGATTTTAAAAAGATCTTAAAGTTCACGGTGGCAAATGGTGAAAAGGTCAGGTTTTGGGAAGACTCTTGGGTGATTGAGCAGCCTCTAATGGAAGCTTTTCCAAGACTTTATCAGGTTTCAAACATTAAACACTCGCTCGTAGCTACTGTTATGAATGGAGAAGGAGGAAATGGATCGTGGAATTTGTATCTAGTTGTTAGGGTTATGCCTTAAAAATAATGTTTACGACATTTTAAGTTCAATAAAAGTTTATTAATTCAATTTTAACATGCATAGTAAGCATAATATAGCGAATGAATTAACTGTATGAAGTTGGTTCATACAAGGAGAGAATTAATTCATTAAGTCGGTTCGTAGTTTATTTTCAGATAATAACATGTTGGATGATTATATCATATAATGTAATGTATCTCCATCACAGGATTGTTGACTCCTAGTCCAATATGTTGATATAATCAAATTATATTGAACAGGTCAAAGCATGATTATTATTATTTAAAGTCAATTTATAATAAATAATTATAATAATTACTGTCATTGTAGTTAGTTCTTAATCCTGAGAATTAACATATAACTTACATTAGAGTAGTGGCTATTTTGTTTTGCTAATCAGTGAGGTCAAAAACGAAAACGTGATCCAATATTCTGAGTAAGATGGATGGTCATTTATTCCATAGTTAGAATAAGTTAATTCAATAAGGAATCTACATGAAATCGCGTTCAACTGAATCACGTTGCAAGATCCGTTGATCTAGACTGGCCAGTGTTGGAAATCGATTATACCAGTTAAAAACGCAGCGGAAAAATTAGAGTTTAAAAATTTAAACCGATTCCTAAAAGTTCGTCCAATCGTTAATGGGATCTTTCAGAGAAGGATGGAAAAACATACCTTTGGAGCATGAACTGAATCCTTAAAAACTTTCTACTAGATGAGGACGATCCAACGATCAAATCTACCTGAACGGATCATCAAACTTGTACTGCTCAAAACTTTAACCGAATAACCTAAAAACTCTGCTAGAGTTTTTTTGCCTATAACGTTCTACTCTTTAATTCGTTTCGCCTAGATGATACATTCTTTTCATAGGAAATTTAATTTTCTACAACTTTTTCAGAAATAGCCGACCTTCAATTCTTTTCCGAAGTGCCTCAAAAATTAACTTTTTCTTCGTGCAGGATTTTATTACGAATTTTATAAACCTAAAACCTAGGGTTTTCTTTTTCTCTCAACTTGAAGTAATTAAAAAATATACCAAAAGGGTAGAGGAGGGGTAACATTTTTCTCTTGTGTGGGTAGAGTTGGACTTCCCTCTCTATTTATAATAAAGAGGTCACAAATCTCTTTTAGATGCTAAGTTTAATTAGGTCTTGTTGAGTCCCACACTTTTAGGCTTTTAAATATTCAAAATTCTAACTTTAGTGTCTCATACAAAATAGAATAACTAGATATTTTAATTACAAATAACTCCACCAAATACTAGTAACTGAACCCTCTATAAAGTGTGGATATTATAAACGAACCCTTCCATTGTAATTATCGCAATTAAGTCCCTCCATTATTTTCGACGTTCGTAAATGTCCCTAGATTTGTATTTCGTTTACTTGTCAGTGCCTAGGGTGTATTTACATATTTTGACCTTGACAATCACCTGTGCATAAACTCCTAGACCACTAGCCAGTCTAGATCAACGGATCCTGCAACGTGATTCAGGTGAACGCCTTTTCATGTAGATTCCTTGTTGAATTAACTTATTCCTACTATGGAATAAATGACCATCCATCTTGCTCAGACTATTGGATCACATTTTCGTTTCTGACCTTACTGATTAGCAAAACAAAACAGTCACTACTCTCATGTAAGTTATACGTTAATTCTCAAGATTAAGAACTAATTACAATAACAGTAATAGTTATGATTATTTATTATTAACTAATATTAAATAATAATAATCATCATTTGACCTGTTCAATGTAATTTGATTACATCAACATATTGGACTAGGAGTCAACACTCCTGTGATGGAGATACATCACATTATATGATATAATCATCCAACATATTACAGTCTTAAAATAGACTACGAACCAACTTAATGAATTACATCTCTCCTTGCATGAACCAACTTCATACAAATAGTTCATTCATTATATTATACTCACTGTGCATGTTAAAACAGAATTAATAAACTTTTATTAAACTTAAAATGTTGAAAATATTATTTTTAGGGCATAACGCTAACAATCTCCCACTTGCACTACAAACAATGAAAACTTTTCCTTAACCCCATTCCATTAATATGTGAATCAAAAGCATTCTAGGGAAGTGCTTTGGTAAAGGGATCTGCTATGTTTGCTGCAGATGCTATCTTGGTGACATTGATGTCACCTTCACTAGCATAATGTCTGATGACATTGTATTTCCTGATGTAGACTTACGCTCATCAGCATCTGCGTGAAAATCTGAATTAGTATAACCGATTGGTACTAGATCATCTCCACCGTACACCAGCACATACTCTTTGGTTCTCCGAAGATACTTCAAAATGTGCTTAACCGCTATCCAATTGGATTGCCTGGGATGGATTAATACATACTAACTATTCCTACTGTAAAACAAATATTTAGTCTGGTACATAATATATCATACATGAGACTACCCACATCTAATGCATAGGGTACTTTTTCCATAGCTTTCACCTCATCACGTGTCTTGAGACACTGATCCTTAGAAAGGTGAATTCTATGTCTAAAAGGTAATAATCCTTTCTTGGAGTTCTGCATGTAAAACCTTTCTAGTATTTTGTCTATGTATGTTACTTGAGATAACCCTATCAGCCAGGACTTTTGATTTCTCAGAAGTTTGATGCCTAGGATATAACTAGCTTCTCCGAAGTCCTTCATACTATTAAATAATTAAATTTTGACTGAGGATAATGCTCCCATATCATTCCCAATGATTAGGATGCTATCAACGTATAATACCAGAAATATCACGTGTTCCTTCCTTATCCTTTTGTAAACATAAGCTTCATCAAGATGTAGATCAAAACCAAGGGACTTGATTGCCTGATCAAATCTGATGTTCCAGCATCGAGATGCTTGCTTAAGTCCATATATGAACTTTTGCAACTTGCATACCATATGCTCTTAACCTTTTGTTACAAAATCATTTGGCTGGACCATATAAATGTCCTCTTCAAGATCGCCATTGAAGAAGGCAGTTTTGACATCCATTTGTCATATCTCATAGTCATAATGAGCAGCAATAGGTTTAATATTTAGTGTACCATGTAGTCAATACCCTCCTTTTGAGTGTACCCTTTCGCCACTAGTCTTGCATTAAAGGTTTCCACCTTTCCATCTGGCCCTCTCTTTCTTTTGAAAATCCACTTACACCCAATAGGTTTAATATTAAGTGGTGGATTCACAAGTTCCCAGACGATTAGAATACATAAACTCCATTTCATCTTTCATAGCTTCTTTCCAAAGTCTCGAATCTGTGTTATTAATGGCTTCTTCATAGTTCGAAGGATCCGCATCCGGTTCCTCTGGGACAACTTGGAAAGCTTCTCCTAACAATACGAATTTTTTGTATTTATTAAGGAATCTCCTTATTCTCCCACTACGACGGCCCTGGTGAAGGAACTCGTTTAACTAGAGGGTTTAGTTGAACTGGTTGTTCAGGTTGAACTGGTTCATCAGCTTGAACTGGCAGGTAAGTTCTGCGCTACCAGTTCAGGTTGAACCAGTAGATTAGGCTGAACTAGAGGTTCCTGCTCTTCCTGAACCTGTGCCTGATTAGGCGCACCATGTATTTCGGTATGTGTATTCCTGGATAATATAGATGTTTCCACTACGCCTCTTTAAGATTGCTGAGTCATGGGCGAAGATATAGTTAGACCCATAAACGTGGGTAGACTATACGTGCGCATACTCACAGGAAGTGAGTTAGGAATATGTCTTACTCCCACTGTCATTGTGTCTTTCAATTCGACAAGCATGACCTTACTCTGAGGCTTATGATCCATAATGTGATCATCTTCTAAGAACATTGCATTCGTGTTTATGAACACCTTCTATTCTCTGAAATTATAGAACAGATATGCTCTCGTTCCTTTTGGGTAGCCAACAAACACGCACACTTTCGACTTTGGTTCCATCTTGCTAGACTTTCCTTTCAGCACATGTGCTGGACAACTCTAAATGTGGAGATGTTGCAAACTAGGTTTGTGACTTGTCTACAACTCTTTGGTATCGTAGGAACTGCCTTTCTAGGAATTAAGTTTAGTAGGTATGCTACCGTTTCCAAGGCATATCCCCAAAATGAAATGCGCAAAGAAGTATAACTCACCATCGACCTTACCATTTCTAGCAAAGTCCTATTTCTTCTTTCCGCAATACCATTTTGTTGTGGTGTGCCTAGTGCGGTGAGCTGAGAAATGATTCCATGCTCCACTAAGTATACACCAAATAGGTTTGAGAGATACTCGCCTCCTCGATCAGACTGAATAGCTTACAATCTCTTACCTGTTTGGTTTTCGACCTCAGTCTTGAATTCTTTGAACTTTTCAAAAGATTCAGACTTATGATGCCTAAGGTAGATTTAGTTGTACCTAGAGTATTCATCAGTGAAAGTGATGAAATACTCATAGCTCCCTCTAGTTCTAACATTCATTGGTCCACATACATCTGTATGCACTAATTTTAGTATTTCTTTGGCACTAATTCTTTTCACGGAAAAGGATCTCTCGGTCATTTTTCCTTCCAGACAGGATTCACAAAGTGTCTATGGTTCAATGTCCAATATACCCAGGGGTCCATTTTGAACCAATCTTTTGATCTTGTTTAGATTAATGTGCCCAAGTCTAAGATACCATAAATATCTAAAATTTATTGAAGGAGCATTTTAAGAGAATAAGGCTGAGTTGTAACTTCCTTATTGTAAAAAGAGGGTATGATAGGAGAAACTAAAAATAGACCATCAATCAATGTGCCAGAAGCTTTAATAAAACTACCTTTATTAATAAAAACCTTGGTGGAATCAAACTTCATTGTCAAACCATCTCTAGCGAGACAAGAAACTGAAATAAGGTTCCACCGAATATCTAGCACATAAAGACAATCTTTTAAAATTAAAATATTATTCTCTCTATCACTACTACTAGTAAGAAGACGAACGTGTTCGATGGCGATGGCTGTAACTCTTGCCTCTGATCTTAAATTCAAGTAGATATCTCCATCATCAAGCTATCTTGTTATCTGGAACCCCTTCAACGAATTGCATACAGGATTATTGGCTCCAGAATCAATGCGCCAGGAGTCTGATGCATTATTGGCAATGTTTGCCTCGACAACAAATGATTGAAATATACCTGAAGATTTCTTCTTTGCTAGAAACTCTCTGCAATTGCGCTTCCAATGTCCCATCTTACCAAGGTGGAAACCCTTTCATTTAGGCTTTGACGTTCCCCTGTCCTTGTTAGCATCATGAGTTTTAGCTATATCATTTGTTTTCTTCTTCTTGTTCTTCTTGAACTTCTTGCCTTTCGGCTTCAGTCCAGATGAACCCTCAGCTACATGAACATTACCTGGCTTTCTTTCTCTTATAATCCCTTCCGCCACCGTCAATTGGTTCATTATCTCAGGAAGAGATGATGTCATCTTATTCATATTAAAGTTCAACTTGAACTGAGAGAAGGAAGGCGGAAGAGATGCAAGAATAACGTCCTCCTTGAACTCGTGGTCAAGTTTGGAACCTAGGGTCTCGAGTTCGTAAAACAGACCCATCATAGTGAGCATGTGATCACAAACTTCGGTCCCTTCAACTATTCGAGTGTTCATGAGCTTCTTAGTCGCTTCTTGTTATACAGGACGACTATGCACTGAAAACATTAGACGCAGTTCCTCAATGATATTCTTGGCCAAAGGGTTGCTTTCAAACTGTTGTTGAAGCACATTGGATAGAGAGGCTATGATATAGGACTTGCCATATCATTAGCCTTCATCCATTTCTGATAAGCTTCCCTAACCGGCTCAAGTGCATCAGGACCAGGTGCCTCGGGACAATCCTCAAGTAAAACAAACTTATAGTCCTGAGTAGTAAGCACTATATCCAGATTTCTTTTCCAGTCCACAAAATTTAGTCCGGTTAATTGATTCTCTTTCAGAATAATGTGTAACAGGCTGAAACTCGACATCTATTAACATGCAACTAAAACAAAAAATAAACTACAGTGAGATAATATGAATTTGAAAAACTTTAATTTATAACAATTCTCTCTTCTTACTATAAATATCGGATAACTGATTGAGTATACAGACATCAATCCTATGGGATATCTGTATGTATACACCAATGCAGTTGAAATCCTATTTCATCAAAAGAACCTATCACATCTCATGTCAAAGTTGTTTTGACATTCAATTTTGTTTTGACCTCTAAATTGATGATAAATCCTATTTCCTGAGGGAAGCATTCTTTATTCGTAATTTAGTTAAGTGTGGTCCACCGTATCAGTTCAGAATGCCAGAAGGTATTAAAACAGACTCCTATGCGAGATCTCTTTCTACACTAGTTTGAATACCGTGCCATTACAGCAATCCAAGCCAATAAGCTGATAGGATGTACTATTCCTGAGGGCATTAGATCCCTAGCCTTATTCTTGGACCGATAGTGGAGGGTCGTGGGATTATGTTTCCATGAACACAGTCCATCTCCCACTCAATTAATTGAATAAGGGATATCCTTTAAAAATGCATCTCACTAAACATACATCATATGTATTTAGTTAACAATACATCTAAATAAATAAATAATTAATATATAGTTAACTTACAATTTCTAGAAATACCTTCTCAAAGGTTCTTAAAAGTAAGTAGGTACTTTAGGATTACATTGCATTGGGTACTTAGTTATAAAATACTCAAAAATGCCTAAAAATAATATTTTTAAATTTTTAGTTTGTCCCAAAAACTTCCAAAATCATGTATCTAGGTCTGATTGGGACCCACATACGCCGAACTAGACAAATTGGAAGAGAACTGGCTAAAAAACTCAAGAAAAGAGCCTGAACCAGTTCGATTCTGGTTCGGTCCGGTTCAGGTCAGACCAGGAGAGTGACCAACCCATCAACCTCAACCGTACCGTACCGAGCCTTTAAACTTTTTGGGCTTGAACAGTTCAAGCCCATTTGTTTTAATAAACCCTTTAGTTTTAGATTCTTAAAACTAACATTGGGCCTGACGATCAAGCCCCTTTGGTTTTAAAACTAAAACTAGATTTTAGTTACAACAAATCCAATACCTAAAGCCCAACCGTATAAACCTAATACCATAACCCTAACCTTTTGAAAAACTAAACAGTAGGTTTTGAAAACCTTTTTCAGCCATTTTCTTTTTAAATAATAACATTTATTTAGTAACCAAAAGTTTCTAAAACATCTAACCTTGGTAAATAAGTTTTATTTTAAATAAAACTTTCTATTTTAAAAACTAACAACCTTTTTTCCTTTTGTGACTAGTACTCAACAAAAATTAAAAATTCTAATGCAATCAATCCTAAAACCAATTGGCTTATATATCAACTAATCAACCACAGTTCTAACAATTAAAATCATGGATCAACATAAATTAATTAATATGTTTCTAATCAATTTGTGACTAAATAGGACCACACTAATTTAGAACCTATTAGGGTTTTAATTATATAATCACATTAAATAAAATAGCTAGGGTTTCTAAAATCTAAAAACCACCCAATGTGCTGCCACGACTCCTCGCTATTGTTCTCCTTCTTTTCTTCCACTCTTATCTCCATCAAAAAATAAGACAAATCTAAAGAACTAATTTTACATTCATCCTATACCTTTTGTGCAAAGTTATACATCAAATCTAATTTAAACAGAATTAAATAAATAGGATTCGTTTCTTTCCCTTTATATGCCTCCAAATCCTATACAATAAACTAGAATATTCATGCACACGCATAAAATCATAAACCAAAAATTAAAGAATTTAATCTAGGATAATTGATCTATGATTTGCACAAAATAAAATAGACCCATTAACTGGATTGGACATGGCTCTGCTACCATTGTTGAAAATTGATTATACCAGTTAAAAACACAGCGGAAAAATTAGGGTTTAAAAATTTAAACTGATTCCTAAAAGTTCGTTCAACTGTTAATTGGATCTTTCAAAGAAGGATAGAAAAATATACATTTGGAGCATGAACTGAATCCTAAAAAACTTGCTACTAGATGAGAATGATCCAACGATCAAATCTATCTGAACGGATCGTCAAACTTGTACTCTGGTTGTCGAGAAATCTACTCAAAACTTGAACTGAAAAACTAAAAAACTCTGCTAGAGTTTTTTGGCTATAATGTTCTGCTCGTTAATTCGTTTCGCCTAGACGATATATTCTTTCCATAGGAAATTTAATTTTCTACAACTTTTTTAGAAATAGCCGACCTTTAATTCTCTTCCGAAGTGCCTCAAAAATTGACTTTTTCTTCGTGTGGGATTTTTTTACGAATTTTAGAAAAACCCAAAACCTAGGGTTTTCTTTTTCTCTCAACTTGAAGTAATTAAAAAACATACCAAAAGGGTAGAGGAGGGGGTGACATTTTTTTCTTGTGTGGGTAGAGTGGGACTCCCCTCTCTATTTATAATAGAGAGGTCCCCAATCCTTTTTAGATGCTAAGTCTAATTAGGTCTTGTTGAGTCCCATACTTTTAGGCTTTTAAGTATTTAAAATTCTAACTTTAGTGTCTCACACAAAATAGAATTACTAAATATTCTAATTACAAATAACTCCACCAAATATTTGTAACTGAACCCTCCATAAAGTGTGGATATTATAAAAGAACTCTTCCACTGTTATTACGACAATTAAGTCCCTCCACTATTTTCGATGTTCGTAAATGTCCATGGCTTTGTATTTATTTACTTGTCAGTGCCTAGGGTGTATTTACATATTTTGACCCTGATAATCACCTGTGCATAAACTCCTATAATCTAATAAATCTTCCAAATAATTTGGGAGACCACTGGCCAGTCTAGATCAACGGATCCTGCAATGTGATTCAGGTGAACGCTATTTTATATGGATTCCTTGTTGAATTAACTTATTCCTATTATGGAATAAATGACCATCTATCTTACTCAGAATATTAGATCATGTTTTCGTTTCTGACCTCACTGATTAACAAAACAAAATAGTCACTACTCTAATGTAAGTTATACGTTAATTCTCAGGATTAAGAGCTAATTACGATAACAGTAATTGTTATGATTATATTAACTAATATTAAATAATAATAATCATCATTTGACCTATTTAATGTAATTTGATTACATCAATATATTGGACTAGGAGTCAACATTCGTTTGATAGAGATACATCACATTATATGATATAATCATCCAACATGTTATAGTCTTAAAATAGATTACGAACCAACTTAATGAATTACGTCTTTCCTTGCATGAACCAACTTTATACAAATAATTCATTCGTTATATTATACTCACTGTGCATATTAAAACAGAATTAATAAACTTTTATTGAACTCAAAATGTCTAAAATATTATTTTTAGGGAATAATCCCAACACCCAGTGGTCTCCCAAATTATTTGAGATATTTATTAGGTCATAAGAGTTAATGCATAGGTGATAGTCAGTGTCAAAATATGTAAATATATCTTAGGCACTAACAAATAAATAAATACAAAGCCAGGAATATTTACGAACGTCTGGAAGGACTTAATTGCGGTAATAACAGTGGAAGGGTTATTTTATAATATCCACACTTTATAGAGGGTTCAATTACAGATATTTGGTAGAGTTATTTGTAATTAAAATATTTAGTAATTCTATTTTATGTGAGACACTAAAATTAGAATTTTAAATATTTAAAAGCCTAAAAGTTTGGGACCCAACAAGACCTAATTAGACTTAGCATCTAAAAAGGATAGGAGACCTCTCTATTATAAATAGAGAGGGGCGTCCTACTCTACCCACACAAGAGAAAAATATCACCCCCTTCCCTACCCTTTTGGTGTGTGTTCTAATTAATTCAAAATTGAGAGAAAAAGAAAACACTAGGTTTTGGGTTTCTAAAATTCGCAGTAAAATTCTGCTGGAAGAAAAAATTGATTTTTGTGGCACTTTAGAGAAGAATTGAAGGTTGGCTATTTCTGAGAAAGTTGTAGAAAATTAAATTTTCTATGAAAAATAGATATCATCTAGGCGAAACGGATTAACAAGCAAAACAATATAGCCAAAATACTTCAACAGAGTTATTTGATTTTTCAGTTCAAGTTTTGAGCAGTTTTCTCGACAACCAGAGTCCAAGTTTGACGATCCATTCGGTAGATTTGTTCATTGGGTCGTCTTTATCTAATTACAAGTTTTTGGGGATTCAGTTCACACTCTAAAGGTATGTTTTTCAATCCTTCTCTGAAAGATCCCATTAATGGTTGGACGAACTTTTAGGAATCGGTTTAAATTTTTAAACCCTAATTTTTCTGCTGTGTTTTTAATAGGTATAATGGATTCCCAACACTAGCTAGAAGACTTTGGGACATTAAAGTTAATCAGTTAATTTATTTGATTTAAATTTTAAACTCAGCTCAATTCTCTAACGATGGGATGGATACTAGAAATTGGAATTGGGATTCAAAAGAGGAATTCTCTGTTAGGACTGCTTATGTGAATCTGCATCCAGCGGCAAGGGAGACCAAATCTGATCTTAGGCTTTGGAACAAGTATTGGCCTCATAGAATCTCTTTTTTTCTTTGGGTGGCTACAAAAGATAAACGATTGATATTTGCAAAAGAGAGGACAGGGCATGGTGAACAGATGCTTTCATTGTAAAAATCAAATGGAGACAGGTCCTCATCTTTTTTTTACATTGTGAATATGCTCGAAGAATATGGAGCGAATTTCTATTGGGTAGTGGAGTTTCATGGTGCATCACAAGGAATGTTTAGGACCTGCTATGTAGTTGGAAATTGAAGCATGTCAACGAGATGGCTAAATTAATCATGGAGATGATTCCAGCGATGACGATTTGGTGTATCTGGAAAGAGAGGAATGCTCGGGCTTTTGAAGATAAGGAAAAGGAGGTTGAGAAGATTATTTGTAATATCAAAATTTTAGCTTATCGACGGGTTTCAGGTGAAAAGCCGTTGAGGGGTTGTTTTGCTGTGATCAAACCTGTACTTTTTGTATATTTTCTTTTCTATCTATGTATTCTTTGTTTTCCCAATTAAATTAAAAAAAACATACTTTCTTGGATTATTTTATTCAGATCTATCTAGTGTAATTTCTATTGTTTTTTTACTTTAGAGAAGATATTGATCTAGTGTTACTTGTATAATATATTGCCTATGAATTTATACTAGTGTATACATATGTTTATATGTCAAAATATTTGAACTTAATTGTTATATCAGATTTATTATGTACTAGAAAATCAGAGCTAATTTGCATATTGGACTTGTGTACTTCCTTAAATTATTCTGTGAAACAAAGCATATTACTCCAAAGATCCGAACAACAAAGAGTTAGTATCTACTCCAAAGATCAGAAAATTAATCTTGTATTTAATTTTCTTCTGGATATATCATCTTATTTGAGGAAAAACTTAATTGTGGGGGTACACTAGTAAGTATATAAATTGCACTATTTATTTTATTACTAATTGGTCAATAAATTTATATTTAGCAGACAAATGGCTAGTGGTCAGAGCTCTGCTTTAGTCAGTGCCCCTTATCATATGTGAGTGAATTCAAAACATAGCATCAAAAGATGTTGTTCTATTTAATTACTTTGGGTTTGGTAAAATATTTAATTTGAAGGAGACTGCCCCTATACTTAATGCAAATGAAAATGATTGAACTGTGTAGGCTGCAACTGATGCTTGGAAACATGAAGATTTCGTATGCAGAAACTATATTTGAATGGATTGGACAATTTACTTTATATTGTTTATCGTCCAATTGAGACTGTAAAGGAACTTTGAGAATCCTTAGATAAAAAATATAAAATCGAGGATGCCAACGAAATTTTTTGTGATTCGAAGGTTTCTTGACTTCAAAATGGTTAATTCTAAGACTGTTATCAATCAAGTTCAAGAACTCTCCAACTAATTATTCATGAAAGTCATATCAAGAAGAAGAGCATCAGCTAATCCTTTCAAGTTTCAGTGGTAATTAAAAGACTAACACCATCATGAAAAGATTTTAGGAATTATCTTAAGCACAAATGCTAAGAGATGGGTCTAGAAGACCTTATTGTTAGGCTTCGAATAAAGAAAGAAATCACATATCCGAACGGAAAGTAGAAAATCATTCTTTTGAATCCAAGGTTCATATTGTGGAAGATGGGCAGAATAATAAGAAGAGAAAGCACAGTGGGTTGGATCCAAATTAAGGGAACATCAAATAGTTCAAAGGGAAGTGCTTTACTTGCGGCAAACAAGGTCATCATGCGAAAGACTGTCCCAACAAATATAATGCGACAAAATTCAGCAAGAAAAAGAAAGCTTCTGAAGTTAATATCATTGAAGAACAAAGGTTAGCAACGGATATTTCAGAATTGGCGCTATCAGTATGGATAAGATTTAAACTTGCATTTGTATTTGACAAGTTTATATATTAATAAAAAATGGGTGTATGTGAGGAAGGGATACTTTATTTATAATGACCGTAATCCAAAATAGATGGATACTTAAGTAGTGGTTTATTATATGCAATGTAATCTCTTAAATATTAATATTAATAAAGTTAATTTTCCTTCTGCTTATATTACTGTGTTGTCAAGTATTTGACAGGGAAGATTAGGCCATGATAATATACATGGATCTAATGAAAAATTCTCACATTATAGTTAAAAATATGAAGTTTGAGAGGGAGTGCTAAACAAGTAATGGAGAAACTATAAATGTTATCGATCATTTCAAATAAGAAAACTCCGTTTGTACGTTGAATCACCTTAGGATAAGGGATTTGTTACTGTTATTCTTCTTGGGTGTACATTGCATTGCTGATGTACTCCTTTTTTATCAATGATATCTTTTATCGATAAAAGAAAAAAAAACAATTAACCAAGTCTAACATTTTTGTTTGTTTAGGGGAACAATTATTCAAGTTTGACTATATTATATAAAGAGTTATGATCCGCAACCAAGATTTACGCACAATATTTCGACAAGGTTTTTATGGGCCTCACATACAAAAAGATCCAATTCTTAGTTTTTTTGCAAAGAATATCTCCTCATCAAATAAATCATCTTCACCAAAAATCACATCATTATAAGACTTTTAACCCCCACAAAAATTTGGTGTTTTGTGAGTCATTCATAAATATTACACGAAATTGAGGTTTAACCCCAATTTATTTGTGTTTCACTTCTCCCCCACCCAACTTTGATTTTTTAAATGCAACCTAATTTTTTTTTCTTATATACACCTGTCTTTTTCAACTTTTTGACTTGGTATTATTTATTTTTTATTGACATATTTGCTCTTCTTTTATTTAAAAAAGAAGTAATGGAGAGAAATTTGAGAGAGAGAGAAATTATATTTTGATGGTTGCCTTCTTCACTATTTTTTTCGGCGAGTTAGATCTGTCGGCGATCATCTTCTTTTTCTTCATCTTCTTTTTCTTCATCTTCTTCATCATCATCCTTTCCATCTTCATCTTCTTTTCGGCGAGTCAAATTCTCCATAAAATTATACGACCATATGCATCATCATCATCTTCATCTGCTCGTCATTTAATTTGTTCTTTATTTAAAAAAAAAGTATGCAACTGTATGCAATTTTATATGTAATCTCATGTTATGCAACTCTTATGCAACTCTTATGCAACTATATGCAAGTAGTATGCAAGTAGGTGTAACTGTTATGTATGTAGTATGCAACTGTATCTATGCAAGCGTTTTGCAAGTGGTGCAAGTGCTATGCAACTATTATGCAAGTGCTATAAAACTATTATACAAATGATAGGCAATTGTGTGCAAGTGGTATGCAAGTAAGCTAGTAGTATGCAACTGTACGCAGCTTCATCATCTTCATCAAGCCATTAAACCTACAACTCATTTCCGACCGTGGTCCATATTTCGATGGGCAAAACGATTCATCATCATCATCTTCTTCTTCTTCTGTATCTTCATTTTCATCTTCTTCTTCATCTTCTTCATCATTTTCTCTAAGGTCTCGATCTCTCTTCGTCGTCTTCCTCGATATCTTTCCGACGTCGTCTTCCTCAATCTCTCTTTCATTTTCCTTTCTCTCCCTTCTTTCTCTCTCTTTTTCTCTCTTTAGGTTTTACTTGAAGGTAACTTGATTTTTTTACCCATTTTTTAGTTTTATTTACAAAACCCTTTTAGGGTGGGGTGGAACCTAAAGGCAAGCCATTGTTTAAATTTTCTCTAAATATTATTAATTCAAACCAACGTTTGATGGGGCTAGAAGTTAAAACTAAGGGTGATTTATATGAGAATGATTTATGCGGTGAAAGATAATATCATCACACTTGAATCATTTGCATGTGAGTACTACAAAAACTTTTATCCTACCATTAAGTACATAATTTTTACTGTGGAACATTTAACTCTGTTATAAGGGCAAGTCTAGTGGGATATGTAAAAATGGATCCCTTAATGCCCAACTCTAGAGGTCCAGAGGTGCTTGTGGTAATCCCTTAAAAGAAATTAAAGAAAAAAAAAGAAAAAAAATAAAGAGAGAAAAAAGGAGGAGAGAGATATTTTGTTAGCTTTTTTTTAGGAGAAAAAATAAGAAAAAAAGGGAGAAGATTGCTTCCTATTTAATAGGAATAAAAAAATAAAATTTGTCATTGAGTGTGACGCTCAACCATTGAGCGCCATCTCAACTATTGAGCCGCACGCTCATTCCTTCAGCGTGGCGCTAATCCGTTCGGCTCTCTACTAAGGATCCCTATTTCAGTAGAAAAAGATCAATTTTAACATGTTAAGAGACTCTACTAGAGGTGAAAAACTACTTGATCAAGTAATTTAACAACCCATTAGAATTGCCCACTCCCCAGTGGTATAACTACCAGTCCATGCACAACCTCGACCTAAAAATACTGTTGAGAAATCCCAGTAGGTTTATTCCTAGCCTAGTATCCAACCTACTCACAAAGCAAACGTGCGACAAGGCTTTTTCTTTGCCGTACGTACGTGTCAACGCTTGGACAAATATACATCACACAACCACATCGCCGATCCCATATGATTGACTAAAAAAACTTGATAATAAACTTACTGTAGTCTGTAACCCCCAGTTTGTTGTGTTTTTGAGAAGACCCAATTTGTTGTCAGCCAAAGGGAAATCATCATCAATATAAGCCAAGAAGTAGACCTTCTTAAATTCATAACTGGTTGTTGGGTACTGATAAAAGAAGAAAATTGATTGTTTGGATATTTGACTTTTTTTTTTTTTTGTTTTTTCAAACACTACACTTTTGGTTTTGGGATTGTCTCCTTTGGACTTAAAAACAAAAATCAAGGATAAGAGGCTACAAGAAAACATGAATCTTTCTTACTAACCTATTTATTGAAGTTTAATGCGAAGAAAACAAAAAGAAGTAAACAATTAGGGGAGAGGGAAGTTATTGCACCTCTCTTAGAACACACTTCCGCCCGTGGGACCTACATGCGATGCATCTAGTGGTCGAATTTTTAAGAAGATGTTCTCCTCATTATGTATGTCACTATATTAAAAAAATCAGTTAGTTCTAAAACTTCTAACCCCTCAAATTAGCCTTTAAAAATTAGAATTTGTTTGGTAATTATTTAAGGGGTCAAATAGTTCCTAAGTTTTAAGGAATAATTTGAGGGGTTAAAAATTTTAGAACGAGATCATTTTTGAACATGATGATATATATATATATTAAGAAGAATATCCTCTAAAAAAAATTAGCCTCTGGATGCATCACATGTGGGCCCTATAGGCAAGGGTGTTATAAGGAGATTTTCTAAGAGATGGTGCAATAACCGCNTGAGGGGTTAAAAATTTTAGAACGAGATCATTTTTGAACATGATGATATATATATATATATATATATATATATATATATATTAAGAAGAATATCCTCTAAAAAAAATTAGCCTCTGGATGCATCGCATGTGGGCCCTATAGGCAAGGGTGTTATAAGGAGATTTTCTAAGAGATGGTGCAATAACCGCCCTCAAACAATACAGGGTAAGGATTTTTTATTTTTTTTTAGTAAGAGTCCGGATATTCATACATTGGCTGTTACAAGATTTTTTATACAGGGTTCGAGGTATGGTGATGATGTTGATGTTATTGTTAGGATTTTGGCGAAAATAAAATATCTTGCTCATTTGATGATTAAGAGTTCTAATAGAATTTTTTTTTTTGAACGGGACTATTGCCTAGGTTACATTGTGGCATAGATACACGCAGTGGACATGTGAAAAGTGCAGAGAAACTACCAAAAATATCGTCATCAACGAACGCAGGAAAGGCACCAACCAACGGGCACAAAGAAACCACCAATAATAACATACCTATATTTATTATCAGATTACATGGGACAAAGTTAACGGCAATACCACGGCTGAGAAGTTTTGATCCCAAGACCTCCCACTACCAAAGAATTATGGGAGGAATGCACAACCATTGAGCCAAAGGCTCATATGTAGTTCTAATAGAATTAGAATTCTTATTATTTTAAGAACACACTCATTGCAAACGGTGTGTCATAGATCTAGATTTAGGAATGCACTCACTATACTTGATGCATTCTAGATCTAGATCTGAGAATCCTTATTATAAATAGGGTTGATTCATTCATGTTCAAATCAATCAATCACCCCTAACCTCAACAAGTTCTTAGAGAGTTTTATCTCGAAATTCATAGCCTCCAAGCTTATTGAACTTGGTTCAAATCCTTCCCATTTCAAACCATAAACTCTATTTTTGTGTGCCTGTGGATTTCCGGTGGTTGAGCTTGGAGTCTCAAGCTCGTGGTGATATACCCAAAGAGTCGAGTATTGGTTCAAGGTGCGGGACTTGTGGAGTCTAACTTGGAGATGCATCACAGTCTACTAAGAGGATAATTCATAGAGTTCGAATTTGTGGAAGAACTGTATATTGTAGTTGTTGGAGCGTAGAGGGAGTCGTAATTCATGTCCATCGAGTGGTAAATCGGTTTGTAAGTTTTCAGTAACTTTTAGTGGATTCTTTTTTGGACTAGGTCCTAGGGTTTTTCCCAGTTTGGGTTTCCTCGTAAACAAAATCTCTTGTGCATATTTCGTATTTGTTGCAAGATTGAAATATTCGATTCTTATCCTTAATTCCGCAAATTAAGAATCGAATAAGTCAATCTTCTTTTTTAGAGATTGTTGTCTTACCCTTTATCACCTTTGTAACTTTATTTGGTGATTATATGATTAGTTACATTGATATATGGTTTATCCAACTAAACCGTAGGGCATTTAGACTTTCAATTGGTATCAGAGCGGGTTCACTTGCTGGGTTTAACAACCTAAGTGTGATCTTTGTTTGTGACCTATGGATTCAGAAAGAGAAGGGAGTGCTATAAATAAACTACCATTGTCCAATGGTAGTAACTATCCTTATTGGAAAGCTAGACTGAGGGCTTTCCTTAAGTCCCAAGCCAAAGAGTTTCAAAAACTGTAGAAGTAGCTTGGTCTCCACCTACTATGATGGCAGGGACTGGAGATAATTCTAGAGAAATTCCAAAACTGGAAGACCAATGGATCTCAGATGAAAGTGAGGCAGCCACTAGAAATAGCAAAGCCCTTAATGTCATCTATGAATTTGTAACGGCCGACGAATTTCATCACATTTCTAACTGTGAAATAGCTAAGAAGGCATGTGGTATTCTAACGGTTACTCATGAAGGTACTAGGATTGTTAAAATAGCTAAACTTCAAATGCTAACCACCCAATTTGAAACTATTACTATGGATAACAATGAAACTTTTAATGAATTTTATGTAAACTGAATTACATTGTCAATAACACTTTTGCTTTGGGTAAAAATACTTTCAACTCTAAGATGGTCCGTAAGGTGTTAAGATCTCTTTCCGAGAGATTTCAAGCCAAAGTAATGGCTATCAAGGAGAGCAAGAATATTGATGTTATTCTCCCTGAAGAACTTGCAGGGAACTTAAGAACTTTTGAGGCTTGTTTTCAATCATCCAGAAAATCAAAGAACATTGCATTTACAGCTTCAAAAAGTCCCAAAGAAGAAAAAATGTCTCAAGTTATGATGAAAAGGCCCTCCTCACAAGACAATTCAAGACATTTTTGAAGTACAAAAAGGATAAATTTCAAAAGCCTAAGTTTGGCTCTTCCTCAAAACTCAGGCCTCATGAAAAATTTAAGAACTTTGACAAAAGGTTTGAGAAGAAGAACTCTTCAGAAGTTTAATGCTTCAAATGTTATGGTCTTAGACATATGTCTAATGATTGTCCAAACAAAGCTCCAGCAAAAGCCAAGAAAGCTATGAAGGTGACACTAGACGACTCCGATACTCACTCCGAAGTAAGTAGTTCTAGTGATAAAGAAAACAAGGATGAAATGAAGGCTATGACTGCATCTCTCTCACAAATATTCAAAAATGCTACTTCTTCAACTGAAAATGATGAGAGTGATGAAGAAGTTGATCCGGAGGAGCTTTGTGCAAATCTCCGCAAGAAGAGTGTTGACTTATCCAAGGAAAACAAAGTGCTAAATGAGAAGTTGTCACTCATTAAAACTGATGGGGATGAAGTCATGCTCAAGTTGTAAGAAAGCTTCAACAACACAAAGCAACTTGAAGATGAGATATCAAGGCTATTTATCAAGATTAGCACTCTTGAGTTGGATAATAAAAAAGCCTTGGACAAGATCAAGTCTCTTGAAACTATTCTTGATACAACCAAGAGAGACTTAACCTTGTCAAATGAATTGTTAGATAAATTTAATCATGGTTCTAATTTTTTATCTAACTTGTTGAATGCAGCCAAGCCAGTAAATGATAAGAAGGGATTAGGGTACACAAGCTAATATTCCAAAAGGTAAAATTCCTCACAACTCAAGGAAGGAAATTGTAAAAATTAAGGTAGTTGTTTCTAAAATTATCAAACCTACTCAAGACAACATTAAAGAAAAATCTGTGTGGGTTAAAAAGGGTGAGAAAACGACTAATGTTGCTTTAATTGCTTATAAAGCTAATAACTCACTTAATTGGTTTCTTGATAGTGGTTGTAGCAGACACATGACTGGTGACAAATCATGCTTCAGACACTTCAAAAGTCATGTTGGCAGAATTGTTACATTTGGTGATGGTAGCACCGCTCATATAAAGGGTAAAGGTACAATTAAGTTACTCGGTGTATCGGATATCAAGGATGTACTGTATGTAGAAGGTATGAAAGCTAATCTTCTAAGCAGTAGCCAAAATTATGACACAAACCATTCTATAAAATTTACTTCAAATTGTTGTGAAATCTCGAAGGGTGATGGTAAATGTGTAATGATTGGTAGGAGATCAAACTATAGTTGCTACATGATTGATACTTCTCCTAACCTTCCATGTAATTTGTCTAAGCTTCAAGTTACTCACCTTTGACACCAAAGATTAGGTCATGTCAACTTTAAAGACCTAGCAAAGATTGTGTAATGCCCCACCCTCATATTTCAGGTCTGCAGCCCTTACTCAATGGAACTAGGCATTCCAGCGGAACCATTAACAACTTGTAGCTCTAGGATGTACGCGTTACACCAAGCTAACAAGAAGCTGCACTTACATTCAAGACATAAGTAAAATAAAGCTGAAATTAATAAACTTTATTAACACAAAGATAAGTTATTAATATGAACAAACGAATAAACGAATATTCTCAAAGAATAATGGAATAAACATATGTCCAAACTCAACTGAATTTGATTAAAAGAATAATTAATGTCTTCACAGAAATCTAAGAAAACTCCGAAGACTTTTTCTCGAACTACGAACATCTCCGCTACTAATTATTCGCCTGATGACCTGGACCTGAAAAGATTAATGGTGCTAAGTCAAAACCTAGCCAGCAAGTTCACAAGTAACCTTGGCTTAGATTCGGGTTAACCACATGCTTCACAAGAGTAAGTGTATCAAGATAAAAATAATATATGTCTTGAGATAAGGTAAACAAGCATAACAAGATAAACGATTTACAGATTTCACGGTTGTTGTGTTTTATGATCTTCAGTTGAGATTAGGTTATCGCAACAAGTAGTGTTCTCTAAATACTACCCATGTTTCACCCGTCCCTGTAGTTCAATTGAAACATTGGCCATGCGCCACGTGAATCTGATGAACCGCCTCGAAATCCATCCCCTGAACACTGGTAACCCTGTCGGTGTTACTTACGTGTCAAGTGATTCCGTAGACCTCACTTGGCAATTCCGTAGATCTCGCTTGGACAGGACCAGGCCAATACAAGACCTAAACTATGTTTGCACACAAGCCGAACAAGTTGTTTAAGCACACATCAAGCTTATGGAGGTTTCATTCGCATGTTCTATATGTTTACAAGAGTACATAATCATGGGAATAGTTAACAAAAGTTTAAGCATGCATTAGATGTGTATAGATTCACAACTTCATAAGCATATATGTTAATCATCGTAACAACACTAAATCATAATACTACTATTATCACGACATATTTAATAAGAATACAAAATTTCTTGTTTACAAGCCTTCTGGTATCGATACTAACCCTATTGGTATCGATACTGGCACTGGTATCGATACCAACATAGTTGGTATCGATACTGGCCTTAATTGGAACTCCAGGTGTGGCTGGTATCAATACCAGCCATGGTGGGTATCGATACCTGCCCTGGTATCGATACTCCCTGAGCCTGTATCGATACTGTCAACATCTGTCGAACAGATTCAAGCCAGTATCGATACCTGCTCTATTGGTATCGATACCCCCTGGGTTATTTCGCGATTTTCGAGTTCGCTAACTTTGAAAACTCCTCGATTATTTGGATTTCATCCCTTCTAACATTAGAGTAACCTATATGCATCATATATACATAGTTATCTTGTATTTAAACTTTCGAAAAGTATACCCTCAATATACGATCATAGATTGCATACATTCATTCATGGTGTTAACATATAATCATCATCAAATTGAATTTTTATGCATTCATTCATAAAGAAGAACACCGAAACATCATGGAAACCTAAGTCTATATGAAAGGAGCAAGTTACTACTTGCTTCAAATCACCCAAGAAGTTGAATCCCAAGAAGGAAAAGAAGAAGAAGAAGAATCTCTGTGCTATCTCTCACGAACGGATCACTGCAAACTCTCTACCTCAAACCATGGATTTTCCTCCAAATAGCTTTCTCTCTCCCTCTTGCTCTAGTCGATTCCACTCTCTCTCTCTTCCTCTCTGTTGGTCGATCTAAGCAAAAGGAATGGGTTTGGGGGTTTTAGTTTATATTTATAACTATTATAAACCCATACTTACTAAAACTCTAACAGGGTGCCCTTAACAAAGGTGGCTGCCCCCAAACATTAGTAATTTAAATTAAAGGGTATTGCAATCTACCCTCCTTCAAAAAGATCTGGGTAACTCGCGCACATCTCCTCTTTTCTCTCCCACGTGGCCTCACGCTCATCATGATGATGCCACTGCACCTTCACCCAAGGTATTGATCTTGACCTAAGCTTCTGCTCCTTGTAGTCAAGAATCCTATAAGGCTTCTCTACATAGGTTGCTCCTGGCTGCAACTCTAACTCGTGGAAATCGACTATTGCTGGGCGATCCTCATCTCTGAGATGCTTTCGAAGCATAGACACATGGAAGATATCATGAACTCCTGCCAACTGGTTTGGTAAAGCTGACCGGTAAGCCACTGTCCCTATTCTCTCTAAGATAGGAAAAGGTCCAACGAAACGCGGCGTTAACTTCCCTTTCTTACCGAACCGAAGAACACCCTTCGTCGATGATACCTTCAGTAGCATTTGATCACCTACCTCATACTCAAGTTCCCTATGCCTCTGA
The DNA here is from genome assembly GCA_002174775.1 of Macleaya cordata. Taxonomy (NCBI): domain Eukaryota; kingdom Viridiplantae; phylum Streptophyta; class Magnoliopsida; order Ranunculales; family Papaveraceae; genus Macleaya; species Macleaya cordata. The sequence goes on along the minus strand of MVGT01000171.1, from coordinate 8,213 downwards.
TCGGCGTAACTTTTCTGACGACTCTGAGCTACTCGCATACGCTATCGGATTAGAGCTATCTTCTCTGTAGTTTGTTGTATAGTTTTCGATCTTGGAAGTTTCGACTCTCTGACTTCTGCCCAACATACTGGGGATCTAAAAGGTCTACCATATAACGCTTCAAACAATGCCATCCCTATGTTGGTTTGGTAACTGTTGTTGTAGGCAAACTCAACAAGCAATAATAAATCTTTCCAATTACCCTTGAAGTCTAGAACTACACAACGGAGCATATCTTCCAATACTTGGTTAACTCTCTCTATCTGCCCATCCGTTTGAGGATGAAAAGCTGTGCTAAAGTTAAGTTGTGTTCCCATAGCTTCTTAAAAAGTTCTCAATACTTCGAGGTGAATGAAGTATCCCGATCTGATACCATAGATACCGGAACTCCGTGATATCTAACTATCTCATTTACATACAACGAAGCCAACTACTCCACGGAGTATGTCTTCTTGACAGGCACGAAGTGTGTGCACTTAGTCAGTCTGTCCATGATCACCCAAATGGAGTCATTTCCCTTCCTAGTCTTAGGTAATCCATCGATGAAATCTATAGATATATTCTTCCATTTCTACTCGGATATATCTAAGGACTGCAATGTACCCGCTGGTTTTCGATGCTCTGCCTTTACTTGCTGACAAGTAAAACATGTGCATATAAATTCTATAACGCTACGCTTCATTCCCGACCACCAAAAATGTCATTTAAGGTCCTAATACATCTTGTTCTCTCCCGAATATATTGTATACTTACTATGATGTGCCTCGTTCAAGATGTTCCTCCTCAATTCAGATTTCTCTGGAACACATAAGCGTCCCTTGAACCTCAAGCCACCATCATCTCCTACAGTTATGTCCGTGATTTCTTCTTGTTGGATACCTACAACTTTATCACGGCCCTATTGATCGTTTCCTTGCTCACTGATGATTTGGCTTATTAGAGTAGGTCGAATAACTACACTACCCAACAACAGTTGTCTCTGCTCACGGGTTGCCAAATCGAAGTCATACTCTGAAGCAGTCTCTAATAGTCACCACTGCTGGACGATCATAGTCGCTACTATGCCCCTAAGCTGCCTACTAAGAGCATCTGCCACTACGTTGGCCTTTCCCGGATGGTACTGCAACTGAAAGTCGTAATCCTTCAGTAGTTCCAACCATCTACGCTGCCTCATATTCAGCTTCTTTTGCCAGAATAGGTATTTGAGACTCTTATTATCCGAAAAGAGCTCAAACCTTTCACCTATCAAGTAGTGTCTCCAAATCTTGAGTACAAACACTACAGCTGCTAGCTCAAGGTCCTGAGTCGGATAATTGTGCTCATGAATCCTCAACTGTCTCGAAGCATAAGCAACACTCAGCTGTTCTACATCAAAACACATCCCCGTTCTTGATCCGACGCATCGGTAAATACCACAAGTCCGGTTCCACTTTCCGGTATGATCAAAACTGGAGTTGTTGTCAACTTTGCCTTCAACTCTTGAAATGCTTGCTCACACTTGTCATCCTACTTGAATGGAATGTCCTTCTTAGTGAGATTAGTCAAAGAACTTGCTATCTGCGAAAATTCTTCGATAAACCGCCTATAGTACCCAGCCAAACCTAGGAAACTTCGAACCTCCGTCACTGTACTGGGTTGTCGCCACTCCAGTACAGCCTGGACCTTGGAGGGATCTACTATCACTCCCGCTCCCGGCACTACGTGTCCTAATAACTTCACCTCTTATTGCCAAAATTTGTATTTCTCTAATTTAGCATACAATTGGTACTCTCATAGAGTCTGAAGCACTCTACGTAAATGAATCTCATGGTCTTCTCGTGTCTTGGAGTAAATTAGAATGTCATCAATGAAAACAATCACGAACTGATCTAAGAAGTTTCTTAAAACCCGATTCATTAGATCCATAAACACTGCTGGTGCATTGGTAAGCCCAAACGGCATTACCAAGAACTCGTAAGACCCATATCTTGTCAGAAACGCTGTCTTGGGAATGTCCTGTTCTCGGACTCTAAGCTGGTGATAACCTGACCTTAAGTCTACCTTAGCGAACCATTGTGCTCCCTTAAGCTGATCAAACAGATCATCTATCCTAGGCCAAGGATACTTATTCCTTACTATAGGATCCGCAAAAAAACTTTAGCCTTCGACCGCGAGCGACCGAAGAAGAAAATAGGTTCTTATATTCCTAATTGGGGGATATAATCGTATAATAAGCTTATGGAGTCGCCACTTGATTAATCTGGGAATCAGGACCCGATTTTAGAAAATCGTTTTGCTTTGATAGAAAACTTGACGATCTTCCAACTAGCCTGGTCTGCGTAGAGAGATTCTTAGTAAGGGAATCCTAGGACGGGTCAAGAAGGTATTAGGCACCCGACAACCGTTCAATTATAAAGTCGGCCTCTATTTCATGACTAAGGGTATTTGGATGGAATCTTGTGATCAAAATTAATTAAATTACACTAGCAAAGATTATGTACAGGAAAAAGTAAGTTTGGCCCCCTTCTAATCTTATGTTTCATGCAACTGAAGTTTTGGGGCGAAAAGTAAATATATGCAGTGCCACATGCAAATCCGTTATGTATATGACCAAGCAAATTGACACGTAAACTCCGTTGTCATGTTCAAAAGCTCATGGGGTGTGCTCCATTGACACCCTATGAATAAATAAAATCTTAGGTGGACTCCGTTGCCACCTAGGATTGATACGTGTAAATGGACCTCATTGCCATTTATGACCGTATAAAGACCGTGGAATCCATTATCACAGACTTTGAGAAAATGCACGTAGACTTCCTTGATACGTACAGAATAATCATGGATTTGTGTGTGAACTTCATTGTTACACACGCGCCGAAACTTACACGTGAACTTCATTTGTCGTGTATCAGCATCCATATTGTACAAATCTTTCTTTGGCTTGTACTTCGTAAAGTGATACGTATAAATCCATTATACACGTAACATATTTCATTTTCAATTTTTGAAAATAGATGACATGTGAAAATCCGTTATGCACGTGACCCAAATGGGTTTTAATGGTGAGACATACAAATCCGTTATGTACGTTACATCATGATGCTTTTTCTTTGCAAAATATGTGTGATATGCTTTAGGGAAGATCTAGAAATTCTAATCTGTTAAGAATTTCTAATCCCTAGCATTAAGCATAATCCTTATGTGACATATTTTAGGGAAGATTAAGAAATCGTAGCCTTTTAAGAGTTTTTAATCCCTGGCATCAAACATGATCCAAATTCTAACGTAAATGCTTTGATTAATTGAAAATTTTGTTCTTTTTTCTTTGTTTGAGAAAAATTAATTATTGCAAAATTGGGATCATTTTAAGAAGATACCCAACTAATCAAGGAAGCATGTCCATTGACGTATGTGGCGGTGCAAGCACGAATGCCCTTTTAAAAGCCGGTCTTTGGTGGTCTTCCTTGATCATTTTAGGCATATTCCTAACTTAACCCTGAAATTAACACACAACCTTAGTTTCTAATGCAATCCTATACTAGAAACAAGCAAATCCTAACCTTAGATCCATCTAATTATAGGAAAGATTAACTTATTTTTGTTTGTTGGGTGTGAGGTTTACAAAACCAAAGGGAATGGAGTGGGCCAAGACAAAGGTATGTTCATTTAGGGGCCCAAAAGATGAAGTGGGTAGAGGAACTCATGAGGAGATGAGTTTATAACCCA
>MVGT01000173.1:224424-248359 GCA_002174775.1 Macleaya cordata | reverse complement strand
ATGGCAATGGGAATGCCTACCCAAGACTTGTTCGAGTATTCTACTCGAATTTTCACCATATTGATGAGAAGGGTCTTAAGTTTTCAACTATGGTTTGTGGAAAACCTCTTATTGTGGATAGTCCTCTCATTGCCTCTCTCCTCAATTTCGAGGATGATGCAGAGGCACTTCAGTTCCCTCCCGAGCGTGACACTGAGGAGGAATATCTACCTAGAGCTGAAGCCATTGCAGAAGAATTGGCTGGGGAACATTTTGGGTGGAGAAGAAGTTTCCCTGCCTCTAGGTGCACCTTATTCTATAAGGTTCTAGGGAACATTGCTGCAACTAATCTCTTCCCTTGCTCTGGGAATCGGAGTAAACTCAGTGACGACATGGCTGAGTTTCTCTTTCATTTGGGAACTAGGACTAAACTGAAGATGGCAGATTTTATTGTGTATCAAATGATCACAATCAATAAGTATGCCACATATTCCCACTTGCTTCCCTTTCCTAAGCTTATTGAGAGAATCCTTCAACATTTTGGAGTTGCTATTCCTCCTCATGAGGCTGTACTCGAAGCTATGCGCCCGATCTCTGTTGGAACGGTCAAGCGGATCACAGGACATCTAAAAACTGTGGAAGCTCCTGCTCCTGCTGATCCAGAGTCCGAGACTGCTGCTCCTGCTCCGACTGAGCCTTCTCCCTCGATCCCTTCTGTACCTGCTAGTACATCCAGACATACTCGGAGGGAGATTCGACGACAGGCACGGGTTGCACAAGCACAGGCCACCAACACCATCCTTGCATACATGAAGATGTTGGTGCCCGTTGTGAATGCCATTGCTGCAAAGGTTGGAGTTGAAGGCATTCCTGCTGTGCCAGAAGAGGGGAGATCCAAGACCAGTCATGATCGCCCTATTGAGCCTGATGATGACACTGAAGATGAGGATTCCTCTGGTGAATCCTCCAGTTCTGATGGAGATGAGGACATTCCTCCACCTTCTTCTACTGTTGCGGAGTCCTCCAGTGCTGATACGATGGATAGCTAGTTGCTATTTTTTGTTTTGTTAGTTGTAAATGATACCTCATTTTTATTTCTTTCATTTGCGGCTTCATCTTTCACTCTTTAAAACTCTATTATCTGATTCTTGGAAAGCTAGAACAATTGATGGATGATTCAGTTTTTCTTTTCTTGTCAAAACATCAGTTATTTCCTTTCTCCATATATACCTGAATGTATCTTCTTGCAGGAATTTTTTTTCCTTCTTCACCTTTGTCTATTTCTGACAAAAAGGGGGAGAAGTGTTTATCATTCTAATTGATTACCCAACAGGGAGTATATATAACTATGGGGGAGAGAATTCAAATACATAGGGGGAGTGGTTGAAATCCCTATGTTTTTCATGTGTTTTTCATTACAAGATACTGTATTTTCTTACTTATCTGTATTATCTTGTTCTGGAATGAGTTTGAATTCTTTGCAGGAAATCATCAAAAGATTACTCCTAAGGTTTAGATGTCATAACTATGGGGGAGTGTGTCTTTATTATGTCTTGAGTACATTGTAAGAGGAATTATGCTGTAATGGGGAAGGGTTATTTTTTTTTTTTCTCTTAAATGGTTTTTGTCACGAAATCGACAAAGGGGGAGATTGAAAGGTCCATGTTTTATGTTTGTCGAATTTCGTGTCAAAAATTAACTCAAGATGATCTCTTGTAATTCTGAGTTAGAGTCTAGTGAGTCTCGGTTCACTTCGGTTGAAAGAGAAGAAATCTACAAAGGCTCCGAAAAACTCAACTCACCACCGGAAGACATCCTAGGATGGTAAGTGACTTAGAACACTAAGTACCATAGGTGGTTAGATTGCTAAGAGTGTTTCCCACACTGTTTGTTCTTGATAAAATGTGTTTTAAAAGATAAAAATTTAATCTGGACAGTTTTGGTTTCGAAACCAAGAAGCTTGGTTTCGAAACCAACTGCATTGATGGTGTTATTTTTATATAGGGAAAAGTCTGTTTCGAAATCAACCTCTGTTTGATTTCGAAACCAAACTTTATCTGATGACAGATGAAGTTTGGTTTCGAAACCAAAACTGTTGGTTTCGAAACCAAAACTCATCTGTCTTCAGATGAATTTTGGTTTCGAAACCAAACAGTTTGGTTTCGAAACCAAAACCACATCTATCTTCAGATGAAGTTTGGTTTCGAAACCAACCTGTTGATTTCGAAACCAAAAGACAATAACCATCACAGGTGCTTGTTGGTTTCGAAACCAAATCAGGTCAGTTTCGAAACCACATGTTGGTTTCGAAACCGACTGGCTTGATTTCGAAACCAACGCCCAGATTCGTTTTTTTTTAGTGCGATTTTCTGAGCTGTAAAGTAACTTTTTAACACATTATTGCTCATCTCCCTCTAAGCCTTGTTTCAGGGAGATAATTGAGCGTGGGAAAACATTTCTAAGTGGGATGAGAGGCTCAATGGATTATTCTCTCATCCCCAATAATGGTGTCTACCATTAGACCTAGAACTAATAATTTAGTCTAGGATTGAGCTGGACATCTTCACTATAAATAGGGGTTGAATCTCCAGTATTCAATCAACCATTCACCCCTCACCTCAACAAGCTCTTGAGAGTTTTTCAAACTCGAAATTCTTAGTTCTCAAGCTTGTTGAACTTGGTTCAAATCCTTCCCACTTTAAACCAAAACTCTGTTTTTGTGTGCCGGTGGTATTCCGGTGGTGAAGCTTGAAAGTGTCAAGCAAGTGGTGATACTTGAAGAGTCAAGTATTGGTTCATGGTGCGGGACTTGCGGAGGTCAAGTTGGAGACGCATCATCATCTACTAAGAGGCAAATTCGTGGAGTTCGAATTTGTTGAAGAACTATACACCGTAGCTGTTGGAGCGTAGAGGGAGTCGTAATTCGTGTCCATCGAGTGGTAAATCGGTTTGTAAGTTTTCATTTCTTTTAGTGGATTCTTTTCTGGACTAGGTCCCGGGGTTTTTCCCAGTTTGGGTTTCCTCGTAAACAAAATCTCTTGTGCATATCTTTATATTTATTAAGAGATTGAAATATTCGATTCTTGTTTCCGCATGTTAAAGAATCGAATAAGTCAATACTCTTGATTAGAGATTTTAGTTTCCATCTTTATCACCAATATTATTTTTATTTGGTGATTGTGTAATCCTTAACCTTAGTCACATTGACATACGGTTATTCCAACTAATAACCGTAAGGATTTTAGACTTTCAATTGGTATCAGAGCGGGTTCACTTGTTGGGTTTAACAACCTAAGTGTGATCCCTATTTGTGTCTAAATGGATTCACAAAGAGAAGGTAGTGCGGTAAACAAACCACCATTATTCAATGGCAGCAACTATCCTTATTGAAAAGCCAGAATGAGGGCCTTCCTCAAGTCCCTAGACCAAAGGGTTTGGAAAACTGTAGAAATTGCTTGGTCTCCTCCTACTGCTGCTGTGTTCTACGCATAAGAGAGTGCAGAGAAGGGGCTACTGCTACTGGTTTTCTCCTTCTTCTTATTCATACAAACCAAGATCAGCTGCCACTCTTCTTCCAACGTGCAAGAGTAAAGAGAGAGAGGTGCTGCTACAAGTGTTGTTGCTGCCCAAAATTAGATGTCTTCCCCTTCTTCTTAAACGTCAAAACAGGAGAAAATAGGGAGGAGATCGATGCCCATTCAACGCTCAAAACAGGGGCGAAATACAACAGCACCATAGTTTGCAATATCATAAACCCTCTCTTCCTTTTCTTTTAATTAGTTTTCTTTGAATGAATCTATTTTTGAATCTTCTAAGCATGAGTAGCTGATTTCTTTCTTTGGTTAAGGGTGAATTCTAAATCCTAAACATGGTTATGAATTAATTAATTTCAGAATTTTTCCTTTCATATTTCCTTTGAAATTGTTAATATTTCACGGTTATTATTATGTATGAATTGATGTCTCATTTATTTAGGTGCGCAACTAGATGAATGTGATAGTAATTTAATTGCTAGTTTAGTGTTTTGATTCGTTTTGTCAAGATTTCTAAACAAAAGTAGCGGATTGTTGTTAATAATTATGGGATGTTTTTGTTTGATTGCAAGTGGAATATTACTCAAGTTAAATAAACCGAGCTTGTGTGTTTATTGCTTGATTTAACCCATGTCTTTTGTGGATTATTGCTTTCATTAAATTAAAATTAGAGAGCTTGTTCTAGGTTGTTTAATGGAAAAAGATTGAGTGAAGAGCTTGTTTTGCTCAACAAAAAAGTGGAGACGAATCGAGATAATCGAGCTTGTGATTGTCTTAGGGTTATTAATTTCAAAAGAGAGTAAAGATAATTCTAATCATTAACTATTAATCATGTTTAGAGGTGGCGAATGATCTCTTAACCATATTTCTCATCATATTTACTTAACCTTTTTAAATTCTATTTTTCTTATATTAGATTCTAATTTAGCTAGTTGTTTTCGTTTAATTTGTTTACATATCAAATCAAAGCCAATCCCCCCCAAATTTTATGTGCAACGTGTTTAGTGTGTCTACATAGTCTTAGTTATTTCTATTTAGTTTAAGTAGGTTTTCGAATTTTATTTTTAATCTCTAGTTAGTTTAAGTTGGTTTTGTGTCAATAACTTATAAATTAGGAACAATCTTCTGCAGAAATGACCCTTGCTTACTACTATACTCAATAACGATCTTACTTAGTGCAGGGATTTTAAGTGATACACTTTTTAGCGTATCAACAGTCATCTGTTTTAGGCTCGAGGTTGCCCTATCATCTAATTCTGATTCTTCAGAGATCATACAAATAATTAGGTCAACCTCTTATTCTAAGCTGGATTCTGAGTACAACTGACCGACTCCCATCAATAGAGTTTCATCTGGTAATTTTACCTCTTCTGATTTTCTCATTACTGTTTCTTTCTAGGAGTCACTCAGTTTCTTGAGAGGAGTAGGTACAGATGAACATTGACCTTTCCTTATAAACCATATTGAGTATTTCGGTTGTTTGGACTAGTCAATTGATGGTGAGACACAAGGTTCACCTCTATTCTTTGGCTGTGCTTTCCTTCCTTTCTCAATCTGATTCCTACAGATTTTCTCTTTCGTTGGACGGTACCCTAAACCATATGTTCCCTCGGGTGTCACTGCTCTGCTTTTTAAAGGCTGAGTTATACCCTAATGGCATGTTCCTAAACCCATTCCTAGAAAGAACCTCTGTTTTCGTAAAAAGTATGTCACTCTTCAATTTCCACAATAGAAATGGCTAGGGATCTTCCCTCTGATCACGGGCCTTGCCTGTAACACATTGACTGTTTCTTTAGTGTAGTTATACAAAATTCCGACCGGCTCAATCACCGGCATATTACTCTTTGCCTTGCGATCGGCCATTTCCTAAGCCTCATCTTCATCACCGAAAATTACCACTATCCTTCCCTTGTACGGGAACTTCACCTTCTGATCTATAGTGGATGCACAACATTCGACGACCTAGCAACAGGTTGAAGTTGGTGTCAATATCCATGACCATAAAGTGTGCTTCTGTCCATACCCAGCCAGTTTGAATTGTAGTTGTAAATTCACCGGCTACTGTTTTCTTCCCGTTAACAAACCTTTTCATGGTTCGAGTGGTTCCTTTTTGGAAGGCCATATCTTTATCTTTTAAACCCATTATTCTGGCCATTTTTAGGGTACAAATCTTTACCCCAGAGCCGTTATCTACCAGTACCAATAGGATGATTAGGTGATTCCAACCGATTGTGATGTTCAACGATTGGTTATGATTCAGTCCTTCTATTGGCAAATCTTCATCTGAAAATGATACCTCTGGAACTCCTCTAACCTGAGCCACTGTAGCTACTAATTCCTCTGGAGTTATCCTAGTGTTAACCTGTATGCCATTGAGCGCTGACAGGAGAGCTTCTCTGTGTTTGCTAGAAGCTTCTAATAAACCCCAAATGGTATGTTAGCCTTCGTCCTTTGATGTTGGTCCACTACTAACTTGTCTTTCTCTTCTATGGGCTTTTGTGGAAGTGTCCGAAAAAGCAAACCTCTAACAACAGCCACTGGATTATAAATCTTTTTTTATGCTGAACCTCAACTGACCCTCTATTCATCTTCAACGGATCCGTCCAGATATGATCCTCAGTCTTTGGGATAAGACTTTCCTTCAAGTCGATTAGAGGTTTTAATAGATCTTCCATTCGAAGTCTTTTCTTCCTACTCTATCTTTAATCCGACGGGGATCATCTTGTCGATTGTGAACAAAAAGGTTTTCTTTGGTTGCTCTTCCATGACAGGATTGGTTTCTGAACTCTGATTCTCTTGCTCCCTCTCCCGATCTTGCACCATTTCTTTGGTTTGGGTCGGCCAAAGTTTTTCTAATTCTAATTTCTTGCCCCTGGCTGCAAGCTCATTGATGGTGAAAGGCTTTAGACTTGATTCCCCAACCTGATATGTACTTGATCTGACTTGTGGTGCACCGTAAACAGATGCCACCTCCATAGATTCTCTTCTTTGGACTAACTTTGTAAGATCTCTAGATTCTTCAATCCTGATATATTTCGCAGTCCTTTGTCCTTCAGCTTGATGATTTGGTAATAGACTTGTGGCCACATTTGGCTTGGCAGAGACCTATACACCATCCATTTTAATTTTTCCCTACTCTAAGAGGTCTTGCACTGCATGCCTCAATGCCCAGCATTTGTTTGTCAAGTGGCCTGGTCCCTGGTAGTAGTCACATATTGATTGACATTATACCATGGCGGTGGCGGGTCCCTCATGGGCTTGGGTTCCAGTAATGTGACCAAACCAGCCTCCTACAGACCTGGGAGCAATACGCTGAGCATGTAATTGATCTTCGTAAATTCCCTTTTTTTCTGGGGCACTTGTGCCTACAGGTTTCCTTGAACCTTGATCTGGTAGACTTTCTGTTTCGGCTGTTCTTCCTAAGCCATATTTCCTTGCTTCTGTGAATATAACACCTGATTGACGTGATCTTTCTTCTTTCCCTTCACCTCAGTGGCCTAGGATGCGGTTGTCGTAGACATGTACCTATTCTTTATGGAATCTTCCACATTGGCTGCAGCTTGGATGATTTTTTTAAGCCTCTTTGGCGTCACCACACTCAGGGCAGCCTAGAAGGCAGGCCTTAGGCTTTTCCTTAGTATTTCAATCTGTTCTTCCTCTGTAAGTCTCTCTATCATGCTTTTAACCTTCACCCTCCATTTTGCTACAAAATTAGTGAAAGATTCATCTAGTAGTTTCTGTATGGCTTCGAGCTGCCTTTGTGTGAACCTTCCTCAGCTCTATAAGTGAAATGTTTGATGAATGTGTTTGCTAACTTAGTCCAACTGGGATATTTGCTTTTATCCAAGGTGATAGACTATTCCAGCGCATTTCCTATTAGACTTCTTCAAAAGAGGTGGGACGCTCATACCCAGTGGTTTCATGCAGTCCATGTACATTATGACGTGTGCTTTGGGCGAACCCGACCCGTCGTACTGCTTTATCTCAGAGTATTTGAAGTCACGAGATAACTGATCATCTAGACATTGATAGCATGAGTTGATATCTTAAGTGGATCCCCATCGAAACAGCTCAGTCTTTCCTGCACTTCTACCATTTCTGGGGACGGCAAAGCTTTTTCTTTACTCTTTGCATGTCCTTCCTCATGCAATTAAGTTTCATCATCGGACAATTTTTTTAAGGAGGGAGCTTTCTTACATGCAGCATGTTCTGGGTGTTTCTATGCCACATTGAGGAAATTATGGACCGGATAGGTCTTCGCTGGTTCTTGGTAGTAGGTACATGCTGCTTCCTTCACGCCTGCAATTGAGGTTTGTTCTTTCTCGGCGTTGTGTGTAGGTGCTGGCGTACTCTCCTTATCCTGACCTCCCGAAGCCAACTTCTCAGACACTATTTTTTCTATAGTTGGTCCTAAATCGTCCTTCACCAGTTCTTCAAAGCATGCCTTGATAATTTTCTCGATGTCCGACATCCCAGCATCCTGTTTTTCCCCCTAATTTCTGCTTGATCACCTAGTACCTATCATAATCAGGTAGCTTGGTTAAATACACACACTACACCATCTTAGTCAAATAGCAATGCCCCCTTGTAAAAATCAGCCACGGCTCAGAGTCGTTGTAAACTTTACCACGGATTATAACCTTTGCAATTTTCTACCACGGCTTCTTTGTCAATTAGCAACGGCTACTAGCCGTTTCAACACTTAATACGGCACAAGGCCATTGTAAACTAAAAGTAATTAAAGAAAAAAAATAAAAAAGGGGCCCACCCATTTTATCTTAGCAATAGGAGTCTTCTGAAATTATTTTTCGTTGGCGCCTTTGTTTTCCCTTCTGCCCTTTTTTCCCCTTCTGTACTTTTCATCCTTCGTTTTTCGTTTTTCTTTACTCATACCGTCGAATGCCATTTCTCTAACTCACACCTCAACCGCAATAGAAGTTCACCTCTGCTACTGCCTTCCTCGAAGCACATACCCGGTAGTTTGGAATTGGTTTTTGACTGTGGGATTGCAAGTTGAGTCAATTTGGTGTGGTTCTAGATCGAAGGGATTCAGGTTAGGTTGTGGATTAAGTTTTTTTTCTCTTAAATTAATTTAGTTTTATGTACCCTTTCTTCCCTTTTAAGCTCCGTTCATGTAGTTTGCCCTTAAAAGTGATAGCAAGTTAGATTTGTAGGTAGTAGAGTACTTACTATAAACCTCTACAACCGATGAGGATTTAGGGCATTAATCTGGAATGGTTAATTGCGTTTACAACTTGAATATTTGCTACTCCAGTTTTGTCTTTGCATTTTATTAGGGATTTAATGGCTTCATCGTTTAAGAGTTCCAGGGTTTCATCATTTTTTGGTTTTCCATTTTCTATCAAGTTAACTTCAACAATGGTTAGTTTAGGGATTCATTTGGTGTGGAAGTTTATAAAAAGTTCAATTACAGGTACTGTAATGCCCTGGCCCTCGGAACCCGTGATCCGACTCATTCACCTGAATCTAAGGTCCATTATGTTCGAAAGATAAAAAGAAAAGGGCCTTTTAACACGAGGAAGGTTCATAAGATCAATTCTTTCATTCTGGACTCTAAGGTCAACTAAGTCCTCTGAGAAATCCCGACTGATTTTTTTTTTTTTTGAAAAGCTTTATACATGCACCATGGTTTACTTTCAACATTTAAGAAATCACTTTTGAAAATTAGGGTCTCCACAGAACAGAAATAAATAAACCATGCATAAACATAAGAACATAATCGATTAGAATTTGCATCAGCAGTAGTGATTTGGTAATTACTCTCAATGTATAAATCCAATATCAGTATAATAAAATTCTACTTACTCTCAGCATCAAAGGGTACAACTTATGTTTTGAAGAAAAGCCAATTCATGATAGTTTTACACAGAAATTGAGGTTAATACAAGCATAGTGCAACTTCTGTAACTTTTTAACACTCAAGGTTCGTATTCGAGGCTTCAAAACTTAAGGTTTCGCGAGCCCCCAAGTAGTGAACTTTTACAGAGTTATGCGTCTATGTTTTTAGATGATCATACAGGCTTTCTAATCATTATTTGAGTTCTTAAACTTCAATACATGTTTAATCTCATAAACACAGTCTACAATTAAGAAGATTTAAGGGGAAAGTGGGTAAAATTAAATCTTCAAATCCTCATCGTAGTTTCTAAAGCATTGAGAGAGAATTTACAGTTAATGCTAAACCAAAAAGTAACCATTAAAACACCCTAACACACTTGGTTTACTTCATTCTAATAATTAATACCTTAAAACACCCCAACACACTTAACTCTATCAACCAAAGTACTTCCATTAAGAGCATTATTATGATTTAATAAATTCTTCGTAAATATAGTCGAAGGTAACACCAAAAGAAATTTACTATAGTCTTAAGCTGAACTACATAACGGCTGCTTACGTACCCATTCTGGGATCAAGCCTGACGTAGTTCATTTACGATAAACTGAGAGGTTTAATTAAGTATATATATATGTACATATTCACAATCCTTCCAAATGACTCTCATCGGATTATTACCCTCAAGGGTAAAGTATTCGATGAGTACAGTTCAATGTGAACCTCTATTTTTTTTTGAAAGAGAAATACCGTCGCGAGAACATACCCATTTAACCGACCCTTGATTTCTGAGATACATCCTCCACCCACCTTGCCTACAACACATGAATGCATGATATACTTTCTCCCCAAATTTCTTTCTAAGCCTAAATGACTTAGACATAACTTTAGATAACTTACAAAGACTACTATATGCATTACCCTTGAGTATCCTTGAAACTATCAACATTTAAGGCTTATGACACCTCAAACTACAACTTGTCACGTTTTTTTAAACTACGTCACAGCAACTTTTAAAGTTTCTAACTTCAAGAATAATATAAAAATTCACCCCAAACCTTATACACATGCCTTCCATGTCCCTACCATCAATACTATTTGGCATTTGTGGCGTATAATGCTTCAATTATGTTCTGTCACGCTTATTAAAACATGTAGCAGCAACATATCAAGATATATCATCATAATAACATAACCAAAACATTCCCACAACATATATATATCCACCCCGTATCACAATATAAACATCATCACATGTTATCTTGCATAAATCATCACATAAGCATGAAGGGACAGCATAGGCAACGCTTATAATAAGCTTACAGCAATACAAAATAACATGTATATGCATTCAACAACGGTACTTAGCCAGAAAAGCGTGATCTTTTTGACAGTTTTATTCTCTTTACGATTTTTAAATCTTACAGCTGTTACAGGTGCCACCCACGATCGTGAGATCATTTTCTGCGGGGAACCCATCATGGGGTATCGCCATAAGGCCGCCTTAAAGGCACGAATCATATAGATTCCATATTTCTCTTGTTTTCTTATTACATGTTTTTCTTATTTCATAAGTGATCATGCACTCAACGTATATTTTTTTTATACACAAAATGTAATACTCATGCAATCATTATTTTGAAATCAACATGGAACACCATATAAAATTTGGCTAGTCATTATTTTACATCACATCACTTCTTCATGCTAATGAAATAAAACCTCAAGTCCATTAATATATATATATATATAATCACATTCATGATCGATTCAATTATACTCACTTCATCATGTTATTAAATTACACTTCAAGTCAATGGAACTATATATCCACATCAAGATTGATTTAATCATATATCCTTCATTATGCCATTTAAATAAAACTCCAAATCTATGAGAACATACATCCACATCATCATCGATTTGAGCTAAGCATAATAAATAAATATGCACAACCTAAGGTTTTAATAAAAATCATACAAATCATAAATCGGGTTAGGTTCTTACCCTTCCTCGTCCGTGATCTAGTTTGTATAGGAAAAAGTGATCCCTCCCTTTTCCTTTTCGTATCCCTTCTACTCTACTTCCTCCTCTTGTTCGATTTTTTTTTTGGCGACTATCGAAACAAGGTATAAGTGATAAGTTTTTGGAGGAGGAAAATCGACTAGCTTTAGGTGTTTCTCTTTTTTTTTGAAACCAATACGAGAATAAGATAGAGAGAGTAGAGATTGAATCAGGCTCCTCTCTCTTTTTTTTGTTTCACCCAAAGGAGGAATGATCGAGAGGGGAGATCGAACTGGGCTTTACTCTCTTTTTTTTCAAAAGAAGAATGAGAGGGGTGGAGATCGAACCAAATTTCTCTCTCCTTTTTTTTGTGTTTCCTCCTTACTTTTTCCTTCTTTTTCACTTCCTCCCTTTGCTTAAGTTTTTTAATGGAGGATCATGGTTGTGAGGAGATGGGTTGGTTACAAGAGAGGAGAGAAATCGGCTACCTAAGAGAGGTTTTTTTTTGTTTCTCACCGAATAGAAGAATGAAAGAGAGAGAGGGAGAGTAGAGATCGAGCTAGGCCAGCTCTTTTTCTCTCTCTCTCCAAATCGATATCTTCCCATCCTCCCCCCTCCTTTTCTAAAAAAATCATCCATCTTAGGGATATTTTTCTTTTCATTCAAAATGTTATGCTAGTATGTGTTGCATGTTCATAACATCTTGATGTTTAAGGTCATCTAAAGCTTGACACATGTCCATCAAAAATGAATCCTACGGTTGGTATTTTCACCATGAGTTTAATTCCAATTTTGGTGGGCAAGTCTTACTAAACTTGGTGTCATCTATACATAATAGGTAAGTTTTTGTAATTTAATGATCTAATTAATATTTGGTTGGGTCTTCCCATTAAGTTGATCGACTATGGCATGTATATATGTAAATCTTTGAATCATCTAATTAATCTTGACCCATCAAGTAAATCTAATGGTTAGCATCTCTTGAGATTTGTCTTAGAAAGAAAATATTATTGTTAGTAAGGCATTTACAATAAATGCAAAATGAGCTAACCAAAAATAGTTCCAATCAAATAAATTTAAATTTTGAATTAATTTCCTTACTTAGATACAATCCTAAACTTGGTAGTTATTCTTTTGATATTTTAGTCACATGTTTACAATTTGAGAAAATATTCTCATTAATTTTTTTTTCCAAACTTTCCATACCTATAGATAGCTTTCAATTAATAAGTACTAACCAAATATATATATATGAGATAAATATTTTAATAGTATGCATGAAGTCATTGTAGGTAACAATATAGTGTGATAGGAGAGAGAGGGTCGATTCTCTCTCTCTCTTTCTCCAATGCCTCCCACCAAATGGGACCCATGATGCTAATAACAACTTGCATGTATAATAATTTATGTGATCCTAACAATATTCTCCAATCATTTTAGCTCTCACATGCATTTATATATATATATATATATATATATATATATATATATATATATATATATATATGTAAATAAATATATATATATATCCACCAACATATATTCACATGAAATAACAGAAATCTAAGATCTTTCTTCACGTGGGGTCCACCATTTTCTTCCTTATATGGACATGTATTTTATACCAACCTATTTTTCACATGAAATTATGATTCCATCTCAACACAAATATTAATATTTACTTTTCAAACATTAGCAAAATAATTTATGCATGCATGCAAACCGTGTACGTAGACAAGTATCACGGGTGGAACAGTCGACCAGTAATATATATACGATCAGGCAGCAGAAATTCATATTACTGTCTACCCATGCAGCACTACAGACTCCCAAACCATCTCGGTTCTGCTCTAGACCTTCAAGTCATCTTACACCAACATGCACAGTGGAATAACCAACACGAGCATCGCTCATATGCCGGCCTATGAGTTACTTTATTGTGTCATATGACACTCGTCCAACAGGTAGGATTCACTGTCTTCACAGTATCGGGAAGGTAACCATGAATAGCCGTTCACTTGGCCAAGCCGACATTACTCGGACTTCTTATACAGTCATAAGCTTCACCTGTCAAGAAGCATTGAGGCTACAACCAAACATACGCATATGCGAGGTCCATCCTGGCTATAAGGTTTCTGTATAGCAACATGAGAACGCTAGCATGTAACTTACTAGCATCCAATGATCTAGATATAACTCGCCCCTTGCTATGCCACACCGTGCTACACTACCCTGAATAGCTCAACAAAATGCATGCGAAGCATATCTATAAGCACACTAAGACATAGTCTCGGATAGCTCCATCCTTCTAAAGAAGCTTCAGGCTAAGTGTACTGTCAACACGATGTCTAGCATGCACCGGACCCTCAGGCATTCCAAGAATGCAACTGTACCACCTTCTGCATGTACAGTCCTAAGCTGTCTCCTACGACGAAGGAAGCTAATGTATAACCCTCTAGTTAAGCATGGTCCAGCCCACAGGTTGCGCCGTGGAGATCCCACTTAAGCTACATATGAATATGCAGCAGGAAGGTCGGGACCCCTCCCTATAGTATTCTTATTTACCTTTTTAAGTTTCTCTAAAGGAAACATCAAATCATGAGACCGATCATACTCTTTTTTGGCCCATGAAATAAATATACACTTCGTAGCTTCTCTAATCCTTGAAGCTTCACTAAGCCTTCCTGCTCGCTCCCGAATATTCACAACATAGCAGCTCCGTGCCATGAAGCTTCACTTTGCCCTCTATCTCATGAATCCCCAATAAAATAGATTTTACCATCTAATTTATTCACCTTGAATATCAAATTTTTCTATCATCATCCACAACTATACAAGGATTAATCACCATAACCACATCAAGTTTAAGTCTTCATTTGCATGCATTAAAAATGGAGAAAGTAAGATCATAAAAACCACAAACTTAAATTAAATCTTCAATCTAACTACCCAAAATTTCTAACTCATCATATATTCTCGTTTTTCTTAAAAAAACCCCAATTTGCATCATCAAAATCACAAGATCTAAAGCATTAGGGTTCTGATTTCTCACCTTAACCTCAAAAATATTAGCCCATCTCATCACCTCTTCTACCATTGAGCTCCAAATTACCAAGATCTACACTAACAAGCATGTGGAACAAAAACCCTAGGTTATTTACCGAGAAAATCAACTGAAATTAAGGAGTTATTTGGGTTAGAAATCTTACCCAAAGAGGAAGAAAATGAGGGGGAAGAATGGGGATGAGGTCCCTTTCTTTTCCTTCCTTCTTTTCCTTCTTCTTCCTTCTTCTTCTTCCTCTCCTTCTCCTCATGTTTTTCTGCTGCTGCATTTTTTTCTCTCTCTAACTCTCCACGTCTCTCTCATGGCCATCTCTCTTTCTTTCTCTTATTTTCTTCTCTTTCTTTCTTTTTTTTCTTTCTTCTTTCTTCTTTCTTCTTTCTTCTTTCTTTCTTTCTTTCTTTCTCTCCACCATCTCTCACTAGCTCTCACTCTCTACTGATTTGTTTTGGTATAAGAGAGGTCCCTCTCTTTCTTTTAGTTAGCTCCATATGGTGGATTTGAAGATAGAATCACACACATATATAGTATGTGTATACACATTTAAATAAAGTACAATTGGTTAAAATCGTGGTTTACATTCAGTATTAGTCAAAATCGCGTTTCGGGCCTCGGTTCGGGATCATTTAATGTCTAATTTTCGCGCGTGAGTTGTCGAAATTCAATAACTTTTCGAGATCTATCCATTCATATGGTTAGAATATTCAAATAACTCTCTGATCAAAATCTCATTATTTAATTCTAGACTTAATTATTTTAACATTAACCTTAATTATTTCAATAATTAATTAGTTTCAAGGTCAAAGCGTTGTACTAGACTCGAATTGACATTGACAGGTCAACTAAATTATTTTGGATCGTTACATTCTCCCCTCCTTATAAGAATTTTCGTCCTCGAAATTTGGCATACCTCAATCAAGTAACCTTGAGTATTTATTCCACATACTCATTACTTTCATTTACATCACTAAATCTGCACAGTGGTTTTACTATGCCATTCAATTTGTTCCTCAAACCTTTTTCTTCAATCTCTAATTTCTGCTAATAAGGCAACATAATCAATCTCATGATCAGATTACAATTCAAGTTTCTCCACTATAAATATCATCACAATATCTTAACAGAATTAAAATTCTAGAAAATCCATATATCCTCATGTGATACAGAGCTTTTCATTTAGATAGTCCTTATACGCCTTACTCTGTACAAGTGATGATGTGATAATTCTGAACATATAGCTCCTCCCACACATTCTATTATCTAATCATCAAGTGAGTCAACACATCATCTTTCTTTCTATTCAATATACTAACCACAACGCTGACTCTTTTCAGGTAGAGTACAAAATAATATCACAATCTTCATAACCTAAAAATTCATTCATCTATGCTCTTTAAATTCAAATATATAGAAGGTAGGTATTTAATATCCTAAGACCATGTCACAAATCAAATTTCTCCTCAAATTAGTAATGATTATGTCCTTAATGGAAAAAAACCCATGGCTATTATCTCCAAATTCTGTATATAGTGGTTCCACGCATACAACCTTAAAAATTTCAAATCATTTCCTAACACTCTACAAACTCTAAGGAGCATAGTAGTCAACTTATGTCTTACACTGTCATAACAGTCATCAATATATAATAATTCCATCAATCTAGTCTAAGAAACTAACCTCATTGACTAAAACTTTTCTAAGCTAAACGAACTACTATCTAAGTCTTAGCTAGAAAACTTAAAATGCTATAATACAAGACTACCTGCTCTCAGAATTTCGCCATAACAAAGTATATAAAATAATTCTTGAAAATCCCATCTATTAAGTCCAGAATGTACTTGAAATGGTACTCTCCTACTTTCCTCAAGTAATAGTGCCTATACCATAAGTTATATTTATATCCTCAAGTATCTGCTTTTGCCTAGTTTGTATCTTTGAATGAATTAGGATAAATGTCACTTAAAATTCCAATCCAGACATTCCGACATATTTCATTCTTCGAATCCACAAATATAGTTGGCACAACAGTTTCACATAATTTGTTCACCATTAAGTGATATAATTAGATAGAATATCCTTGATCGTCTTATTTCTCACCATTGTCATTATCGCTTCTTTCTCACTACTGCCATTATCTGGATGTGAGCTAGGCTAGTTGTAATACAACTATCTCGAAATTACTTCACAAACCTACACTTAAAATTTGTAAGTCCCCAAGAATTCATTTCAATAACTTTGATCATACAAAGTCAATCAAGTATTGCTTCAAATCTTTGATGGAAAGCCTAAGCAGCCATTATGCAACATCATGTACCACTAAAATTTCTCTACCATAGATTATTTTAGGATACTTCTTGAAGGTCATATCTATTAATTCCACAAAGAGATTACAATTTATTGTATTCAGTCAATCCACAAAGCATAGTAGGACTCTAGTAGCATCCACATAGAGCCACAAAAATTTACATAGGTAGGATACAAGAATGCGTCATTACATGCTCCCAAGAGTTCCCTCTACAAGGGGATCGAACGATTTCCTTAATATAACACCCACAAAGTCTCTAATGAAATTGGAGCTTAGTAACCTCTAATCCCAAAGCTAGGTACTATTCGAGCTACAGAGTAAAACCTAGGAACTTTCTTAGAAGTTTCATCTTTAATTCCTCAACTACAGATACTTGGGCGATTGGCTAATCTAGCAAGTTAGAGCATACTTGCAGTAACCTTTGTCTACTCATTTTCATCATTAGACCTTCAACTCCTCTCCCAAGTTAGGCCAAACTCCAAGCCACATTGTCCAAATCTGTACTTTTGTCCCTATACGTAACTACTAGTCTGAAAATCTGGATTATCACCATCTTAAAGGTATATAGTGTTTCTTCCCTCAATCAATCCTTGAATTCCTTTAGAACTCCTAAATGTTGAACACCAACAAGCCTACCTTCAACCTTACTATGAGAGCAAAAACTTTACAAAACTCACAAAAATTATGCAATCCACACACATACAAAGAGGTGTAAGCAAGGTTTAGGCCTCACCCTCACACCGGAAATCATTAAGAAAAATTTAAAAATCGATAAAATCATGAAATCAATAAAACAAAAGTCAAGAATATAATATAGACGTAAGTCTTTTAGTATGTTGGTGTCTTTTAATTCAATTACATCTTCAAGCTTTTAAAATATTTTCCTAATCTTGGTAGCTTTTACCTTGTTATTTGATCTACTCAGAGCTAATAATACTCAGAGCTAACGTCTCAGTCTACAACGAGACTCAAATCCGACAGAGTCTCCTCTGTAAACTGGACCCAAGCACACCTGATAAACACAGTGCATACTAAAAATAAACACAGCGGAAGCAACAAAAACTAGTTGTATGCACAAGAATTGCCACCTATTTTTTTTCAACTGAAATCCTAACAACATTAAACCAGGAGAGAACTGTTAAGAGAACATTGTCTAAAATTATTCCATCCTCTAAGTTACCTGCAAATAACTACAACATTTATTCTTTCACTTGACATAGATATATTTGTGATATAATATATATTTATGTTTGTTGTTCCCTATCATAATATATATAGAGAGAAAAAGATAAAGTAAAAGACATATTCATATAAAAAAAAGGTAACATAAGCCTCACAACCCAAGCCATAAAAACATAAGTCTCGAGGCAAAAAGAAAAATAGAGATAGTAAAGCATCCACTGTGACTGAAGAGAGGGAACCCCACATCAACCACAAAATATGGAATCCCTCGCCAAGTAAAACCACGTCACAACACCACTAAGGATCCTAACTCGATCCTCAAACGTCAACTGTAAAAACCACGAAAATAATTGGGTGAGATACTCAGTAGGTAGATCAACCATCCTAATACCATCACATGCAGCGATTAATCCGATAACAGTTCAAAGCATTTATAAAGCAATGCATATTATATAATTGATTGAAACATCAAAGAAAATCCCGCATATACATATACAAACAATGGTAGTATACTTCTGCCAGCATAGCCAAGGAACACGACCGGGTTACCCCAGTCAGAGTACTTTAAGATTAGATACCAAAGTGCGCACAATTTGATGATGGCAGACTAGACAAGGGCCCCCAACTAATCCAGAGAAGGTTCCCCGACAACCCTCTCTCACGTCTAACATCCATTGGGCAGGTATGCGAACCTCAGCTAAACTAGTTACTCAACACCACCAACAAATATGGTTTACCAAAAAATAATCGTGACTTCCCAGACTTCCCTAGATGTACCTGTCTCCCTGACGTCCCATACCGCCCTGAAGACAAAAACACCTAGCAAAGTCTCAGATGGTGTACCACATCCTGATAAGTATGATCCACCATCCTTGTAGAAAGTCCCTAACATTTCACAAACTTACCTTAGTGATAATATATAGTAGTACATATATAGGTTGTGTGTCTTTAAAGTTAAAGTTCAAAAACTATTTTGAAGAACCCTTTTCAAAACCAATGTCCTTTTTATAAAAATCCCCTTTTGAAAATTCATCTCTTTTAAAATCCACATACAACAAGTGTAATTGGTCCTAAGGATGAGAAACCATAGCAAGCCAGCTCACCCACCGTCGTAAGGGTGAGGAACCATGGCAAGCTAACTCGCTCACCCATAGGGTGCGGAACCATGGAAAGCCAACTCACCCACCCTCGTAAGGGTAAGGAACCATGGCAGGCCAACTCAAGTACCCAAGTCGGTGGAACCTGGCAACCAACTCACCCGCCCCCATAAGGGTGAGGAAGCATGGCAGCCAACACACAGAGCACTCGGGTGGAAAATCGAAGTGGAAGTAACACAGGCACTAGTCTACCTAAGGCATACACGGTTCTCTGTGTCGTCGTGAACCCTATCAAGTCTGGTAGTGAGACGCCACTGCCGTCTTTAGGCGATCACAGAAAGAAATTCCTTTTTGTCACATTTTCAAAGCTGGGTTTCACATCGAGAAAACACTCGATAAAATAGATTCTCGTATCTTCCAAAGGTTTTCAACATATCAAACACAATTTCTACTACATACGTAAAACATGGTTTTCCAAATATAACCATCATTTCATCCATATAAATCATGATAGTAACATTGAAGTCACAATAGTTCACAATCCATTAGAAATATTTCATAAACATGATATATGATCAAGCATGCATTTTTTCCAAATTAAAGTCAGTTTCTCAATGCTTTCTTTATATCATAAGTTTGTTGTTATCCATAAATCACATGTCATACCTTGTATACAAAGAAAATGCATACATATTAGTTTAAAATATGCATTTAAAATGGTTGGGTGCTATTAAGATGAATTGACCACCTACCTCTAGCGATATAGAAATTAGTCCTCCTCACCCAGAGTCGTCAACACCCAGCTCACCAGCTGGAGAGGGAAAACAAAGGAGACAAAAATAAGGTTCTAGTACTTAGAACCAACAAGTCGAATAAATAGAAGAGGAACAATAAAAATTTAAAATGAGTACTACTCTAACCCTCACAAGTTAGTAGAATTAGCACTACTCCTACTTCAAACGTCTTTAATCATCCTCTTCTACCATAAGACAAGTTAACGTTATCAAATAAAGCATCGAATAAGGTGAACTTCATTATAATTCTCCAATATACTAGTAATCCTCCAACAATCCAAAAACACTAAACCTGTACATCTTAAGCTTAGATTTATCCTTAAGGTATCCAATATGATGGTTTCATCCAAAATTACTTAGATTCATGACCCACCATCATCAAGTTGAATTACATATGAATCTCCAAAATTTCATACACCAACATCATCAAATTTCTAGACCCAAACTCAAGGTTCCATTGAAATCATCAAAATCACCAAACAAGGTGTAATTACCCACCGAGCATGAACATATAACAATTCTAGAGCATGAATCATTTTCAAGCTCTTTGTTCATTATAACCATAAGCTTAAGAAATCATCACTTAAAATTAAGCAAGGATAATCTCATATTTAAACATCATAACAACCCTCAAAAAGGCAAGAACTAATAACACCCCTGGTAAGCATCTAATCTTTCGCCCTTCACCTGTAACACCCCGAAAAAAAAAAAAAATTTAACCCTTATATTTTTGTTGACCCAATGACCCATAGGTATTATTTTGTGGCATGTGTGCCAAGAGGTAATTTTACTATTTACTAACTACTTATATAATTAATGTATATATATATATATATACATATGTGTGTGTGTATGTATAAATATGTGATAAACTTATCTACATGTATACCTATATATTAGAATATACTTTTTAAATACATATCTACAAATACATATGTTTTCTTTTATTTTTAGAAATTAAGTTAAAGTCACAAAATAATTATCTACATATATATAATATAATAAAATAAATTGATAAATAAATAATAATAATAAATTTACCACCATTATAATGGCTAGTCCACCACCACCACTAAGTAATGGCTAGTCCACCATTATAATGGCTAATCCACCACCATTAATTTTTATTTTCATCCACCACCTTAGATTCCATTTTCACCTATATAAGGAGGTAGTTTGTGAAGAAAAATATGGTGGAAGTTAAGAGAGAATTGAGAAGAGAGAAATAGGAAGAGAGGAAGGAACATTAAGAGAAGAAGAGAATTTGAGAAGATCACCACCCTCTTGGATAATTTCTAGCTATCAAAGGTAGGTCTCATTGAACCATTTCTAGTGGGATGTTTTTATCGATTACTATGTTTGAAATTCTATGAAAATGTTCATCTCTTAAGATATATGTATGCATGATAAATTTTTATTATTGGGTTGCATCATATGTTATAAATTATATATCATATGTATTAATCATGATTTTTAAGATTTTAAGCATATAATGGTTCTTAATTTAGGTATCCATGAAAGCTTAAGTTTTGGACTAATTTTTGAGTTGGTTTATCCACAACTAATGAAATAATTATTGGACTTATTTTACACAAATAATAGATCTATTTTTAGTTTAGTCTTACTAACAACAATGAGCTGATTTTTTTTGTATTTCCAATATGAAATTGTAAATTCCCGTTTTTACTGCATAGTCACTACTATATCGATCATAACTTCTTCGTTATAGACCCAAATTGTGTGATTCTAACTCTCATATGTTTTTAACATATATATGTATCTCCTGTAAAAATTTTATAATTTTTGGAGCTCATTTACTATATGTTTTTAATTCTGAAAGTTACCTTTGAGTTTTGACAAAAATCAATTTTGCTGAGAAAGTCCTAAAGATTGGTATTTTTCTTCAAGATTGATTTACTTTCTAGTTTAATGCCATGAATAAGAATCATACATTTATCTGTTATCTTTCAAATGCTTTTGAAATCACCAAAATCCGATTTGTAAATAATCTACAGTGACTATTTTTGTTAAACTGCGCATCTCTGAAATCTGAATTCTCGGTTTTACTGCACAACTAGTATAAAAATGGGTATAACTTCCTTTGTATAATTCCAAATTGAGTGATTTCAGTTCCTATACTTTCATGACACATACATCTACCTTTAGTATAAATTTGAGCACTTTTAGAGTTTGTTTAGTCAGTTTACTAGACCTTTTAAATTGACCTTATGTACAACTCTTGTTTCTATGTAATACGCTTAAAAAATCGTCTTTTGGTTCTCCTCTTGTTATTTAACTTCTTAACCTGTTTGTGTATGTTAAGGGTGAACTCTTTGTGGCTAATATTCACTAACACAAGGGTGTAATCTTGTAAATTTAATGAACCTTTTTATGCTTAACGGTTTCTTTTGAATTTAAGTTGAATTTCGAATTCTATTTATGCTTGTTGCTCACAAAACTGTTTTGAAGTTTAAATGACGAATTTTAGAATTCCAAAGATAGATTTGGTATCAAATTTTCATATTCTCATCATGATGGTTTATTTCGAGGTTTAAATGAATTATTACGTTATTGTATTAACCTAACTTCTTGGTGACAGGATGTATTATGGTTACTCGAGTATTGATGGTTTTGAACTCGATTTTGAAATAAGATCCAAAGAATATGGAAGGTTTTGGTTAACATATTCATGATGCATAAATATGGGATTTGAATTCCATAAGAGCGAAGGCTCGATGAAACAACCTTATTGACCGGGACAGTGATTTTCCCTTAGAGTTTAATACTCTACCATCGATGGTTGTGGTTCCCGAACCAAGGATCAAAATCGGAATGGGTGATGTGGTTTCCGAAAGACCAAGGATCAAAATCAGAAAGTTTGTATAAGATCATATTTTTCATGATTATACGCCTCGTGGTTATTCGAAGCATTTCTTTACTTGAGAATTTTTATTAATTACTTATTTGGTGTTTTATCGCTTAGTGTTTAGCCGTTGCCTACTAGGGGTGAGGAAATGAACCTATTGAGTTATCTCACTGTTGTTGATAATCCTGCAAATTTCTTAAATGCTAGAGATGTGCCGAATACATAAGAATAGAATGATTAAAAAGAGTGATGATTTAAAGCTTCATGTCTCATGTTATGTTTAGATGTTTGAAACTGTGGAACTTATATTTTCTATGTTTTATTTTGTCCTACTAGCTTGAAATATTGGTGATGTACTATTTCACCATGTGATAACTATCATCGGGTGTGTTTATCTTAAGTTTGCTAATAATTATATGAATTAAGTGTGCTTATTTTATATATATTTATTGTGATGACTAAACTAGTTTATTTTTCGACTTAACACCGTGAGTTCTGGGTTATTAAAGAAGATGGCCCGTGATCCAGAATTTGGGGTGTTACAACTTGGTATAAGAGCAATGGTATTAGATCTAAGTGGTCCTATAGGATGAGTCTTGCTATGCTTACTTGCTGTTTGCCTGATTTTTATATACTAAAACCTAACACTGAATTTTGTATGTGTGTCACTTGATTTCTTGACTTGTTTGCTTGTTTTTGTATATAAGCAAGTATAATAGAGGACGAGCAATTCTCTCTACTTGCTAACTCTAGGAATTTAACCCTCAGTGTCGAGACTCAACCTACCGATGGGAATTAGAAAATGTGGCGTGGTTGACTCGGTGGATATCCGTGACTCCCAATGCCTAAATCCTAAGTGAGGATCAAAGTGGTTAGAACTAAGAACCTACTATCTTACGACAAAGAATTTCAATCCAGACATAATCGATCTATTAGCTTCTGGATTCCGGATATAAATTTGACGGAGATTACTTCTGTCAAGAAAATTACTGGTGGCCGACCACTTAAACTGAAGGTAAAGTTGGGCAAGGAATAAGACTCAGTTGAATTATGTAATCTTTTTTTAGATTAAATCGATTATTAGGATGACAATAGGAGAACTTTTAGTTACATTCGAAATCGGCGTAACAACTTTAAATCTGAGGAGATTTTAGAAAAGTGATCTATACCCATTCACATATACACTAGCTTTAATCATAGTTATAATATTGTGTGGTTGTGTTAAAATAATGGATCTTCTAGTACTAAATAAAATAAG